>JASDQU010401444.1:0-10807 GCA_032191745.1 Picea mariana | reverse complement strand
TAAATAAAACAATAGCACGAATAATCGTCACAATAGCTCCTTTAGAGATATCACTTGTGACCTGCCTGAAACAACGATCAAAAGTAAGAGATACAATACAAAATGAGATCAACACTCTTCCAGTGTTGTGATCAAACATTCATCCATGGTAACCTGGAACCAACACAAGAAGTTTCTCCTAGAGGAGATGTTAGTTGTATCTTGGTAAATGATTACATTAAGCATTTATCTCAATATGCTCACATGCTACCAAGTATAATACTTTTCAAAGACTGCTTCCTCAACTATAGTGTTTACTAGTAATGGGGTAGTTATCAACTTGTCATGTGCAACTTTGAATCTTATCAACTTAATTAATCAAACCTGGAACCTGGAGTCTTGTCCTCAAGAATGAGTGTGTTGTTTTTCTTCCAAGTCTCCTTCACTCAAGATGACAAGTGCTTTCTTCAACCTGTCTTCTGTACTAAGACAATATGTTATCTTGACAGAAATATAAGTTAGAGAATAAGCTCTATAAATTCAACTTTAATCAGCCTTGATAATTTTGACCAATGGTTAGTATGATTTCAACATACCACCTAGATGTTCATAAGGTCAAAATAATATCATAACAAATAGATGCGTATCAAGATAATCAAACCTGGCGTGCATTAGTCTTCTGAGTATGTTGGATCTGAGATCCTTTTGGATATACGATAGGAAATCCTTTCTCCTGCAAGTACCCCTTAGAATAATATAGTTGAAACATATGTAAGTACATACCTTTGATAGTATCAGCGGGTGGTGGTACCATCCAGTAGCAGCGGTGATAGGTAACAAACCTTCAAAACTTCAGAGGTGTTTCAACTTTAAGGTTGGCCAACACTTTACAAAATCGTTCACTGCAACTAGAACTGTTGTTGTAACTGCAACTTATACTGCAATTGATATTTTAACTACAACTTAGGGTTTTATGAGAAAACCCTAATTTTTCAAACTTCAAATTTTGAAATTCTAATCCAAGGGCTAGATGCATTGAGATGAGGCGAGTAAGTTGGTGCAGTCATATTTCTGAAAATTCAAATTTTACCCCTTGAAACTGAGCTTGCAAAAATATGGATTGGTACTTCTGGTACTAGTTATGGTTTCCTGGTTTTTCTGGTTTTCTGGTACTTTTGGTTTTCTAGTACCAGTCAAAAACTAGGGTTTGACTTTTCGGAGTATCTGACCACTGAAAAGGTGTGCTCAAGATGCCAAAGAGTTCCCTAGGCTAGGGTGCACTTTTCTAGATGGTTTTTAGGCTGATATTCCTCTTCAACAAAAAGCCCTAATTTTCTTGTACGACAACAGTGACGTTTTTCTTTATCCAGTGAAAGATGCTCTCTTCAGCTTAGTTCTGATACCATGTTAAGTTTTGAGTTATTATTAGGTTTCTTTTCAATTTACTAGATAACCATAGCATAGGTAGGATCACTGAGAGAAACACAATCACAAGATACACAACATTTATCCTGGGAAACCCTCATGGGGGAGAAAACCCAGCAAAACTTCCTTATTATAGATAGCCAATACAATGCCAAGACAATAAACCAAAACACTAGAGAATATCCAACACTGAGCAATGCACCTCTCTCTTCCTTTTTCTCCCAACTGCAACTACCAAACTTGCGCGCTGGGTGGTTGAATGAGTGAGTGAGATAATGAGGTGTTGGCTTCCTTCATTTATACAAGCTGACAGGTGTTGGAAAGGTGTCTCTTCACTAGGCAGGGCCGACTTGTCTTCTTAGTGGTTAAAACCACTTTAATTAGGCCTGGGGGCCGACTTCTTAATTTGCATAATACAATTAGGGTTTGACCAATCTGTAAAAGGGGATTTGGTCAATTACAATGCCCGACATGATCAATCCACAAAAGGGGATTGATCAGATGAATAATAACTGAATAATAAATAGAATACTATTTGAAATTACAATATTTCAACAAGTAGGGGTTAGGAAAGGTCCTCTATGGTGTCTCCTTTTGCCTCCAAAGGAAACGTTCATCTTCCTTCTTTGCGCAAGGTGTGGGTCATGGTATCCAACCTGTGGGCTTCAAGCCCCAAGGGAGCCCAAGCTAGGCTTGTTCTTCCAAAAATGTCCACCAACTAGATCCTGCAAAGACAATGAATACGCCCTCCAAGGATCTCAAGTCAAATGCATCATGATAAGTAAATCAAGTCAATAAAAGAGCCATCTAAGCATGTGCATCAAAAACCATTTCATCAAACTAAACAAGTGCTCAAAGACCCTATGCAATTTTCCAAGTTTATGTATGGGAGGGTTGACAAGGTGACCTATTGGGTGAATCGTCCCCTAAGTCAAGGAATGTTTCCTGGGTGAAACCCTCTCTAAGACATGTGTAGAAGGTGATAAGGATAGGGGGAAAGACTTTTGGGCATGGGGTTCATGACATACAAGGGATCGTAGTGTCTCATTTATGGGTGCCTTTGTAGAGGGTATGTTGCACCTTCATTTTCATTTATTGTCATTAATTAATTAAGGTCCAAACACTTGGTACTCCCTAGGGTTAATCGATTAGCTTGGGGGGAAGTACCAAAGTGTCACTTGAAGGGAGAAGTACACATGGTGCCATGGGGGTATATTCTAGCTTGTAACGCACCTTGTGTAAATCCCTCAATAAGTGGGACATTTATATTATGTGTTTTCTTTTGCAGGTCTTTGATTTTTTTTAGGAGAAACATTTCACTGTTCTCAAGACCTCTTTGGGCGAGCATTTGGAAGGCTCATGATTAGGCTTTTATCTTTTGCCAGCTATCTCCCCTCTGGGTCTTCAGGCCCTTCTTCCCATGAAATGAGGGACAATCCCTTCTTGGGTTAGTATACCCGAACATTCCAAAAGGTAAGGAGTTTAGGGGATGAAGTGTGGAAAGTGACAAGTATGGTCGGGAATGAAACGATGACTTGTCAAGAGGACCCCCCAGTAGCAAACCTATTCCTAAGGGTGACCACTTACTAGGGAGCAATGTCAACCACCAAGGTGAAACAAGGAAAAGAGCATAATTTCCAAGCAGATGCTACATAATCAAAAGCAGTTTAAAATGCAACAAACTCAAATGCCTCGAATATTGAAATGGCACTCATCGTAATACCTGACTTGTACCTCATGGAGCAAGACCTAATGTCTTCCGAAAGCAAGCTGATGTGGTGGATACCCTCACGATGAACCTGAGATCTGTGGTGGTGAAGCAGGCCTCTATCTGTGCAAGTGGACACTACTGGTCAAGCTGTCTCTCGGTACTCCATGTCTGCAACCTGAGGTCCTCGAGACATCATCTCCTTAGTTTTCCCTAGGAATTTGGGATAATAAGATGAACAAACAGACTCAGGCTTTTCCATGTCTAATATGTTGCTTGCACATTTGTCTCTTTTGTATTTATATTGTTCTAGTACCTAGAAGGTTCTCTTTTGTATATATAAATCCTCTATGCTTTCTTCCTTGAGGAAAAATATTATCTAGGAAAACTGTGTTAACGATACTTTTGCGGCCATAAATTTTAGACCTTCAAGCATCTTGCTTAAAAGTGGTTTGCTGCCATACTGTTAATTTATGGAAATGTCTAATGCCTCTTTTCACTCTGCTGATGAGTATGTTGGCTTGTCAAGAATGGGTAGAAGATCAGAGGTTTCTCTTCACATCAATGTTGTTTTATATGCATTACCATACAATTTATGAAATTAAACTGGAATACCACCTTTTGGATTGGTTTTTAATTTTGCATTGAACAGTATCAATATAATTTTTTCTCATATGTGCATGATGTCTGTGCCAGGTTAATGCTGTTCTGAGGCCCTGAGAAAAGGTACTAGCTGTGGTGCCCCATGTGTTGTAGAAAATGTTATAGCTGAGATGGTTATTAAGGAAGTACTTAGCATAGAAATGGTCTGCTTTGTCAATTCAGGCATGTGGCTTCACAGGCAGAGAGAAGATAATTATGTTTGAAGGTTGTTATTATGGTCGTGCAGATTCTCTCTTGGTAAAAGTAGGAAGTGGTGTTGCAACTGTTGGGCTTCCTGATTCTGCTGGGATCCCCAAAGCTACTACATAAATCTGAAACTCTTGCAGCACCCTTCAATGACATAAACGCTGTGGAGAAACTATTTAATGAGAACGGAAAGATTGTTGCTGTGATTCTTGAGCCTGTAATTGGCACTCTGGTTTCATTTCCCTAAAAGGAGTTTTTGCAGGGACTGAGAGAGTTTACAAGATCAGATGTAGCACTTTTGGTCTTTGATGAAGTTATGACAGGCTTCAGGATAACATATGGAGGTGCCCAAGGGTATTTTGGTATCACCCCAGACCTTACAGTGCTTGGAAGATCATAGGAGGGCTTCAAGTTGGGGCATATGGAGCCAGAAGGGAGATAATGAAGATAGTGGCCTCAGCAGGGCCAATGTACTCAGCTGGAACATTGAGTGGGAACCCATATTTGTGGTGGACATATTAGTGGTATGTTCGGTTTTTGCAAGGACTGAGGGAGCTTACAAGAGCAGATGGAGCACTTATGGTCTTTGATGAGATTATAACAAGCTTCGGGATAGCGTATGAAGGTGCCCAAGAGTATTTCGATATCACACCAGACCTTACAACCCTTGGGAAGATCATAGGAGGAGGGCTACAAGTTGGGGCATATGGAGGCAGAAGGGAGATAGTGAAGACGGTAGCCCAAGCAGGGTCTATGTGCCAGGCTATAAGAGAGTGGGAACCCATTGGCCATGACTGCAGGAATATGCAGCCTTCAGAGGTTACAGCAAGCTGCTGTTCATGAATACCTTGATAAATTTACTGGTCTGTTCTTGCAAGATCTCCTTGAAGATTAGAGGAATCCAGGTCGAGAGATCCGCTGTGGACATATTAGCAGTATGTTTGGTTTTTTCTCTAACGCGGGTCCAGTTTATAATTTTGCAGATGCCAGAAAAAATGATCCTGCAAAATTTGCAAGGTTCACAGGGGTATGCTGGAGCAGGGTGTGTATCTTACTCCCTCACAGTTTGTATCCTGGTTTACGAGTTTAGCGCAGATTGAACAAGATATAGATTCCACCGTAGCCACAACATTTAAAAATGTCATCAGAAGCATTGACTTAGAACATGCCAATAAGTTGAGAACTGCTTTTTAATTCATTTGTGCTTTTTCCATATTTTTCTCTATCTAATCAATCTTCATGCTGAGTCAATTTACGATGATGACATAGACTGCCAATCATCCAATACTTTCTCATCCAACATGTGCAGATTATAAAATTAGCACAGCTTCTTGCCATTAGCTTTATTGGATGTTGGTGCGAACCTCCCAACCCATAGTGAGAATGTGAAGTTAAGTTTGAGCCTTGAACGTGTCGGTCCAAAATCGAAATTAATGGATTACTATACCCCTTGAGAATCTTAGAAAAGAGTAATATGATCATTACTCTGTTTGAAATGGTTTATTATTAATAATAAAATTGGAGCTACCCAATGCCATGATTAGTTCTGAGTATTTCTTTAGCATATTAGGTATGATTTTTTTGTTTTGTTTTATAATGTGCTGAGAATTTTAGAAAAGAATAGTATGATAATTGCTATGTTTATTATTAATATTAAAATTGGGGTTACCCAATACCATGATCAGTTCTGAGTATTTCTTTAGCATATTAAGCATGGTTTTTTTAAATGTGCTTTAGTACATTAGGCATGATTTTTTTGGTTTATAATGTGTTTGAATATGTGTCATATATTTTGACCAGGGTGGGTGTTTAGAATGGTCACTTCTTATGTACACTTTTTATATACGAATAACTCACAGGAAATCACTTATTACTTGACCATTTGATTTTTTTAAGGAGTTTATTTATGCAAATGTTCGTTTTGAAAAATCCTGTAAAGAATGGTCATGAAATGATTTTAAGGAAGTTATGCAAATGTTCATTTTGAAAGAAGTCTTACAACTAAAGGATGGTTTTGCAAAGTTTGAATACCATCCACTGAATTCACTTTCATATATATACTCAATTATAAAATTTAATATTAAATTTGAATAATATTCTTACACTTAGAAGTTAACATATTGTTATTGTCTTTCATAACCATGTCTTTATTGTTACACTTAGAAGTTAAAATCCTGTAAAGAATGGTCATGTGAATTATTTGATTTTAAGGAAGTTATGCAAATGTCCATTTTGAAAGAAGTCTTACAAGTAAAGGATGGTTTTGCAAAGTTTGAATACCATCAACTGAATTCACTTTCATATATATACTCAATTATAAAATTTAATATTAAACTTTAATAATATTCTTACACTTAGAAGTTAGCATATTGTTATTGTCTTTCATGATCATGTTTTTATTGTTATAATTTTTATAAAATTAATATCACAGTACAAAACATTGGTCTAGTTTAGAAGTATTAAATTTTGATAATCTTCTTACAGTTATTGTGTCTTTCTTGACCATGTTTTTATTGTTATAGTTTTTATAAAATTAATATCCTAGTACAAAACATTGGTCTATTTAAGAAGTTTACAAAGTAAAGCAAAGTAGGAAATGACATTTCTTAGGGTAGAATCATTAAAAATTTATATATAATTTTTTGCACTAGTATTTAATTGGAGACTAAATAAAATAAAATGACAAATGATGTTTCTTATTAATTTAAGGTTGAATTATCATAGATATGAAGCATGATATCTAATTTTATACATATTTTTTTTCTCAAGGAAAAAAATCCACCCCACCCACATATATAGAGTAAAACATAATAATGTTTACTCTATATTTCCCCCCACCCCCATTATGTTTTACACTGTATTACTCCCCTATGTTTTACATTATATTACTCCTCGCCTCCACCCTCATATATGAGGGTGGGGATGGGGAAAAATATAGAGTAAAACATTATTATGTTTTACACTATATTACCCCCACGCCCACTCTCATACCCCCATTATGTTTTACACTATATTACCTTTCGCCCCCACCCTCATATAGGGATGTGGGGAAATAGAGAGTAAAACATTATTATGTTTTACATTATATTACCCTCCATGCCCACCCTCATACTCTCATTATGTTTTACACTATATTACCCCTCATGCCCCCACCCTCATATATGAGGGTGAGGATGGGGGGAAATATAGAGTAAAACATTATTATGTTTTACTCTATATTACCCCCCACACACACCACCCTCATATATGTGGACTTTACTCTATATTCCCCCCCAGGTTTTATAAGGGTGGGGGGAAATATAATAATGTTTTAATCTATATTTCCCCTTTTTACGAGGGTGGGGGGAATATAGAATAAAACATTATTATGTTTTACCCTATATTACCCCTCACCCTCACTGTCATATATGTGGGTTTTACTCTATATTTCCCCCAAGGGGGTGGATGGAATTATAGAGTAAAACCCACATATATGAGGGTGAGGGTGAGGGTGGGGGTGTGGGGTAATATAGTGTAAAACAAAATAATGTTTTACTCTATGAGGGTGAGGGTGCGGGTGGAGGGGAAAATATAGAGTAAAACATTAGGGTGAGGGTGTGGGTGCGGGGAAATATAGAGTAAAACATTATTATGTTTTACTCTATATTACCCTCCACCCCCACCTTCATATTATTCTTTACTCTATATTTCCCTCACCCCCACCCTCATATATGAGGGTTATTATGTTTTACTCTATATTACCCCCCACTTCCACCCCCACCCTCACCCTCATATTATGTTTTAATCTATATTTCCCCCCACCTCCACCCTCATATATGAGGGTGGGGGGTAATATAGAGTAAAACATAATAATGTTTTACTCTATATTTCCCCCCACCCCCACCTTATGTTTTATTCTATAAAACCCCCTACCCCCACCCTCACCCTCATATATGTGGGTTTTACTCTATAATTTCCCGCTCCCCAACCCCCATATATGACGATGGCGGGAAATATAGAATAAAACATTATTATGTTTTACACTATATGACTCCTTGGGGTAATATAGTGTAAAACATAATAATGTTTTATTCTATATTTCCCGCCATCCACCCCCACCCTCATATGGCCTTGGGGTAATATAGTGTAAAACATAATAATGTTTTACTCTATATTTTCCTCCAGCCACCCCCACCCTCATATGGAGTGGGGGGTAATATAGTGTAAAACATAATATGGGGTGGGGAGTAATATAGAGTAAAACATTAGTATGGGGGTGGAGGGTAATATAGTGTAAAACATAATATGGGGTGAGGGGTAATATAGAGTAAAACATAAAAACATTATTATGTTTTACACTATATTACCCCCACCCCATATGAGGGTGGGGATGGGGGAAAATATAGAGTAAAACATTATTATGTTTTACACTATATTACCCCCCACCCTCATATATGGTGGGGGGGAATATAGAGTAAAACATTATGGTGGGGGGAAATAGAGTAAAAGATTATTATGTTTTACAATATATTACCCCTCACCCCAACCCTCACCCTCATATATTATGTTTAGGGGTGGGGGGAAATATAGAGTAAAACATAATATATAGGGGTGGGGAAAAATATAGAGTAAAACCCACATATATGAGGGTGGGGGTGAGGGTGGGGGTGGGGAGAAATATAGAGTAAAACATAATATACAAGGGTGGGGGTGGAGGGTAATATGGTGTAAAACATAATAATTTTTTACTCTATATTTCCCCCCATCCCCACCCTCACCCTCATATATGTGGGTTTTACTCTATATTTCCTCCCATCCCCACCCTCATATAACCCACATATATGAGGGAGAGGATGGGTGGTAATATAGAGTAAAACATAATAATGTTTTACTCTATATTTCCCCCCACCCTCATATTATGTTTTACTCTATATTAACCCCCAGCTAATGTTTTACTCTATATTATTGTGGGTGGGGGTAGGGAGAAATATAGAGTAAATCATAATAATGATTTACTCTATATTTCTCCCCACCCACACCCATAATAATGTTTTACACTATATTACCCTCCACCCCCACGAGAAATATAGTGTAAAACATTATTATGTTTTACACTATATTACCTCCCACCCCCACCCTATATGAGGGTGGGTGGGGGTGAAGGGTAAATATAGAGTAAAACATAATTAGGGTGGGTGGGGGTCGAGGGGAAATATAGAGTAAAACAGTATTATGTTTTACTCTATATTTACCTCCCACAGCCACCCTATATGAGGGTGGGAGTGGGGGCTAATATAGTGTAAAACATACTGGTGGGGGTGGGGGGAAATATAGAGTAAAACATTATTATGTTTTACACTATATTACTCCCTGTTATCGCTCAGTTTGTAGGAAAGGTTTAAGTGGCTTGAAGTCAAGGCTCAAACTGGCGTAACAGGAGCTTCCCCACCCACTGTCACCTCGATGGGGAGCTCTTTCTATTTAGGGTGTCTAATCCCAAGGGAGACGTCCCTAGTAATCTGGGTTTCTGAAGGAAAAGGATCAAAGGTTTAAGGCTTCAAAGGTTAAAGTAAGCTTTCCCTTCACAGATTACTGCCAACTGGATAGTCAAAGAGAAGATATTCCACTGAATGGCCCCTGTTTGCGAGACAAGACAAATAAAGCTAAAAAAGAATGTGTTGCAGTGGTTAGTACTTCAAATATTAATGACTATCTTCAACATATATATGAGCAATGATTAAATGTAATTACTGACGAAGTCAATGATTACTAATAAAGACAAAGGCTTATAAAACTTCTTCAATAAGTACAAACTGATACTTGCATTCAATGTACAAAATCAACCTTATTATATCACAATGCAGTAAATATGCTCATACACCAATATTGTTACTGCGTCACTATTGCAGATTTAGGGTGACGTCAGCCCTAGTATTAGGTCAATTTTTTGAGGACAATGAGAGGAACGTTTTGTCAATTAAGCTTATGAAAATAATCAACAATTCAAAGCCTATCAAAAGGGGTGACAATGTCAAAACGTTTTAAGGCCAAACAAGGGTTTTAACAAGTATGACGTCACCTATATTGTTGCTGGTTAGGGTTAAGTTAGCTAGTCAAAGAGGTGGACGTTTGGCTAAATTATCCAATGAAAATGCTCAAAACCTCTATGGCTATCAAGAGATGAGTCAGCTGCAACTTTTAGTCCAAACAGAAGTTCAAATGAGGCAAGACGTCATCAGCAATTAGGGTTAGTCTAGACGCTAGGGTTAGTTAGGGTTTCAAATTTAAAGAGTTTGAAAGAGTTGTTTTAGCACAAAAAGCTCAACGTTTTGTTCTTAGACTAGTGCCTTGGGTTAATGGAGTCAATTAGAGAAAGGCTCATGGCTTGGAAGGACTTAAACCTAAGGACAGGAGGGTTAGGTTTAATGGTGCTGCTATGGCAGGGCCACCAAATCAAAACCCTAAGGGGAGAAGGCTCATTCCGGTGTAGCTAGAGCTAGGCCTCATGCTCCTCCCTCTTTCCTTAAGACTCTTTGGCAAAACGGCTAGCTAGAAAACATAGATCTATGGCTGAAAAGTGTTGCTTGGGGACAAGGCTTTTCAAAACCCTAGAAGTCAAACCCTAGGTGTAAAACAAATTAGGCCTAGGACGTCTTCTTTCTTCAATCTATATCTCAAACTAACTCAGAAAAAAGAATGGCTAGTGTAGCTATGGCTAGACTAAACCTTCTTTAATCAATGGCTAACAAGATTTTATCATGGGGACATGAAGCAACAACCTACTTGTGTGATTGCTCCCTAGGGTTTCAATGATTAAGCAAATACTAACAATGTAACCATAAAAGTAAGCAATTCTACCTACAACCA
>JASDQU010401441.1:0-10871 GCA_032191745.1 Picea mariana | reverse complement strand
CACCAACTCTCTATTTTCTCTAGCACCCACTAGAAGGAAGCACCAACCCCCTGGTTTCTCTAGCACCAACTAGAAGGAAGCACCAACTCCCTGGTTTCTCTAGCACCAACTAGAAGGAAGCAGCAACTCCCTTTGTTCAAGCACCCACTTGAACCTTTGAGGACACCAGTCCTCCCTAGCACCTCCCAACCACCCTGAATTATTAGTTCTTTGTTACTAAAACTTATTACAGTGATATAAAGTTATTCAATGGCTTACCAGCCTTGTCGTTGTTCTGTTACACTACTATGTTATGTCTGCATTCGTGTCTTCTGCACACCCCTTGCACTTTCTGTTCTTCTTCCTTTTATACTCTCTGCACCATATCCCTTCAATGCAACCTTCCTCTACTATGCATTTATGCACCTGCACTCTGCCTCCTTGCTCACCCTTGAATCCTTCCCCACAACAACAACCCTCATTTCTTTGTTCCACATTCTTATAGTCTTTGTTGTCTCTCTGCATGCAATATTCGCAATGCCTCTTCATACTCACTCCGCGCCAAATTCCTCCACAACTTGAGTGCTCTGTCTCATCATCATCGTGACTCTTCAGCTTCTCTGGTCATTTAAGACTCTTCGTCTTCTCTGTGATAGTTGAGCTCACCTTCTCTGCTCCAGTTATAGGCTTCAATGCTCATCCAGTTGTCAATCGCCTCCACGAACATCTTCATCCCTCTTGACGATTCCCTGAGACTCTTCACCTCCTCTGTCAATCATCCTGAAGTGTCTTCGAGTCCTCTGGCAGAAACCATCAGTGGTTTCTGGCAGTTACATTGTGTCGTGTTACAGTAGCCCTCCGATCTTGTTCAAATTCATCTGCACCGTTGGATTGATTCCAAGGGATCTTGCATTCATTTCAGCATTTCGGCATTCGGCAATTCGGCATTTGTGTGACCATGTGTCTCGACATTCCCAGTCGTGATCCCCGAAAAGGAGCTTGGTTGCTCTAGCTCTTTTCTCCATCTCTCGCTGATGTGACCAAGGGCTATGACCACGGCCTTATGCATAAGGCACTTTCGCGATTTCGCATTTCATGAATCTGGAGATGAGACATCTCGAATTTCCAAGTCGCGATCCCCAAAACCCCGAAATGGTGTGGGATCAACGGTCCCGATCAACACTTGATCTGATGGCTCAGATCATTTTGCGATTTCGCATTTCACAATTTCGACATTCTTGATGTTCAGTGTTCTTGTCACTTCAAAGTCCCGATCCGCGAAACTCCGAAATGGAGTCGAATCAATGGTCCAGATCACACCTTGATCTGACGGCTCAGATTAAGTCGTGATTTCGACATTCTTGATGTTCAGTGTTCTTTTCACTTCACAGTCCCGATCCGCGAAATTCCGAAATGGAGTCGGATCAACGGTCCAGATCACATCTTGATCTGACGGCTGCGATTAAGTCGCGATTTCGCATATCGTGATTTCGGGATTCCTGTGGTTGTTATTCTTTGACATCTCCAACTCTTGATTAGTGAAACTCCGAAGTGGACTGGGATCAATAGTCCAGATCAAACCTTGATCTGACGGCTTAGATTAAGTCGTGATTCCACATATCACGATTTCGGGATTCTTGTGGTTATTATTCTTTGACATCTCCAACTCTCAATCCGCAAAACTCTGAAATGGACTGGGATCAACGGTCCAGATCAAACCTTGATCTGACGGCTCAGATTAAATCGTGATTCCGCATATCGCAATTTTGGGATTCTTGTGGTTATTATTCTTTGACATCTCCAACTCTCGATCCGTGAAACTCCAAAATGGACTGGGAAAAACGGTCCAGATCAAACCTTGATCTATTGGCTCAGATTAAGTCATGATTCCGCATATCACGATTTTGGGATTCTTGTGGTTATTATTCTTTGACATCTCCAACTCTCGATCCGTGAAACTCTGAAATGGACTGGGATCAATGGTCTAGATCAAACCTTGATCTGACGGCTCAGATTAAATCTTGATTCTGCATATCACGATTTCGAGAGGTTAGGGAACCCCGTTCCTTTGACTCTCCAGTCAGCGCACTGACAATCTTTTCCCACGTGTCTTGCCTGATGATGAACGGTCCTCCTTCTTTCGGGATTTTGTGATCTCGCTCCTCCTTGCACTTTTAAAGAACGTGCAGGTTCTCCTTGATCTGACGATGATTGGATCCCGCGCTTGGATTTAATGCTTGAGATCTATCCTCCTCTTCAACACGCTCTTCTTGTCTACATTGAGATCTGACAGCCATCGAGAATTCTGAATTGTTGATCCAACGATCACGGTTGCTACTCTTCCCCGATTATCACCGCGTTGCTGATCATCGTTGTTGTACTCAAGCCATCATCGTTGTTGTACTTGCCATCAATGACAAGCATACGCTACCTGTAAAACATGCCAACACTATGTTGATCCAAAACTTTACTAAAAGGTTTTGAATGATGCACATGTGATCCTACTACTGTATGTTGATGATTTGTTTCTGATAGGTGAAGATCCTCTCATTATTTAGTGTAAGAAGGAGCTAGCCTCTAAATTTGATATGAAGGATATTGGTCTCATGAATTATTATTTGGGACTAGAAGTATGGTAGAAGCGTGGTGAAATCTTCCTAGAGCAAGGGAAGCATGTTGTAAAGATCCTTTAGAATTTTGGGATGATGGATTGAAAATCCATGGAAACTCCCATGGTGACAAATATGAGGAAGTTGAGAGACTTTGATTATGATCCAGTAGACTCGTCCATGTACTGGCAGTTGATTGGCTCATTGATATATTTGTTGAATACCCGATCGAACATTTTCTTTTTTGTGAGCACGTTGAGCCAATTCCAGGTGGAACCTAGACATGAACATTGGATAGTTTCAAAGAATATTTTGAGATATCTTCATGGGACACTAAACTCTAGTTTGAGATATGCCTCAAACAGTGATATACAACTGCATGGATTTACTGATTCAGATTGGGTAGGGAATGTAGATGATAGAAAGAGTACTTCTTGTGTATGTTTCAGTTTGGGATCTGCTATGATATCATGGGCTAGCAGGAAACAAAAGTCTGTTGCACTCAACACTGCAGAAGCAGGCAGAAGCAGAGCATATTTTAGCTTGTGATGTTTGTACAAAAGCAGTATGGCTATGTAAGCCGGTTTCTGGAATATTTGATCAGGTGTTGGATTCAACTGTGATACATTGTGATAATCAAAGTTGTGTGAAGCTTTCATAGAACCATGTGTTCCATGATAGGTCGAAGCACATTGATATCAAGTACTATTTTCTCTATGATAAAGTCTAGAAGGGAGAAGTGATTCTCCAGTACATCTCCATCGATGAGCAGACAACTGATATTTTGATGAAGCCTTTGTCCAAGATAAATTTTTCATACTTGAGGGACAAGCTGGGACTCATGGAGATTTCTCCCTTGGTTGAAAGGGAGGAGATGACTTCCTCGGTTGGGAGGGAGTGATGATATATGAAATCATGGATAGTCAGTGTGTTGGTGGACAGACATTCTCCTTGTGGAGAATGGTCCAGGTTGACAAATAGTTGGATTGTTTCATGCTATTACAGCGTAGATATGATGCTTCAGCATCATGCTAGTACATCTTAGATATGATACAGATGTATTGAGACGCATCGTGCTATTATAGCTTAGATATGATGCATTGGAATCATGCTAGTATAGCTTAGAGATGATGTTTATGCTTGACTCGCATCATGCTAGTACAGCTTAGATATGATCATACAGCTTAGAGATGATGCAGAGGTATTGATCTACATCATGCCATTACAGCTTATATATGATGCATTCGCATCATGCTAGTATGGATTAGAGATGATGTAGATGGTACTCCACATCATGCCAGTATATCTTAGATATGATGCATTCACATCATGCTAGTACGGATTAGAAATGATGCAGTAGAGAGATTCAGCATCTGTTGGGACATTCATTATTCTATGACATAATGTCCGGATCAGGAGAATGGTCCTTGTATCATTCTGTTGAGTGAGTGACTTATGCAAGAAACTATGTTGAGTGCACTGATTTCAACACATGACTTATTTAGCATAATGCTTGATTACTCAGATGGAGTATGGCCTCGAGAGATGATGCAGTTGATGATATATTTTAATGCAAGGATGTTATCAGACGATATTGATAGTGATGATGTTGCTCGTGATCTTGAGATAAAATGTGTGGCTATGACAATGCTACTTATTAATACATCCCTAGCTAGGAGTTGTTGATTTATGGTAGCTGTGGGAGGTATCAATCTCCATGTGTAACCTCTGACTAGATTAGAATATTCTGGAATCTAGAGAAACCCTAAACAAATGTGTAAGAACCCTAGAAGACAAGTCGGCTCAATAAAAGAATTAATATTGAAGTATTGGCTTCTAAAAGGAGAAGTCGGCCTAGACAGGTGACAAATAGCACTATAAATAGAGGGCGCTTGAGCTCATTTTGACACACTCTCTCACACTCAAGATAAGTGGTGCACAAGTCTAGAGGAGGAGTGCAACTGCAACGATTGTAGCTAGAAGATGGTCTTGGTTTATGGTTTTTGGACTTTCTTCTTATTGCGCTACCCTTGGACAAAGGTGTGTTATCTCTTGGTTATATGTTGGGTCTGTTACTACTTTCAAAATTATTCTATCTATCAAGATTATGGTGAGCGGGGGTGGTTGTGTGCCTATGATTAGGTGACAATATTGTGATATTGTCTATGGTTAAATGAGCACATCTTAAATTTGTTTACATCCACATTCTAATGGAGAAGAGGACAAAGTTGCATCCCTCATGGGGAGAGGGGAATATTGGTGGGATATAGCGAGGATTCAAAGGCTTACATAGTCTTCCTCACATATCAGCGGAGGATAGTGGTCATCCAATATGTCAAGTTCGAGGAGAACTTGACATCCAGAAATTCTCAGAATTTTCCCACAATTGCAGAGGAGTCACGGGAGGAGGACCCAAAGATAGAGTTGAGAGAAGAGACTTCCACAGAAGGAATCCAGACTCCAATAGAGGTGGAGGAGAATCCAGTGCCTTCGAGATCATTTAGGAGGCTCGGCTGGTTTGAGCATACTTTGTGGGATGTTAGGGATCATGTTGAGCCTCCCAGTACCACTTTTTGAGAGAGTATACCTCCACAGAAGTTTTCTACTTATATGGATCTAATGACCAGCATCATAGACTCAGATCCCTCCATCTATGAGGAGGAAATCAGTCGGGAGGTATGGTGAGATGTGATGGTGGAGGAGCGCAACTCCATGCGCAATGATGTTTGGTAGATTGTGTCGAGACCAGAAGGGAAGTTAGTTGTGACTTACAGGTGGCTTTACAAGGTAAAGCATGTAGCAGATGGCAGTGTGGAGAATCATAAGGCTAGGTTTGTTTCTCGTGGGTTTTCTCAGAGAGAGGGAGTAGACTACGATGAGAATTTTTCTCTCGTAGTCAGATACTCCTCTATTCAGGCAATTTTGTTGATAGCTTCTCAGATGGATGTGAAAATTGCCTTCCTCAACAACATCATTGAGGAAGACATTTATATTCAAGAGCCACATGGATTTGAGGTCTACAGTAGGGAAACACATGTATGTAGGCTTAAGAAAGCCTTGTATGGACTCAAACAGGCACCTAGAGCTTGGTATGTTAGGATTGACAATTATTTACAAAGCATGGGATTCACCAAGAGTGAGGCAGATCCCAACCTATAAATTTTGTTGGTTGGATATAAGATCCTCAGTATGGTCTTGTATGTAGATGATCTTATTCTGACAAGAGCAGACAAATTGATTGCAGGTTGCAAATCAGATCTAGCATCAGAATTCGAGATGAAGGACATTGAGCCAATGCACTACTTCTTGGGACTTGAGATTTGGCAGCGATCGGGCAAGATCTTCCTTGGACAGGAAAGTACACTCTGTAGATCCTGAAGTGATTCAGAATGGATCATTACAAACCGATGGCCACACTGATGGTGACCAACTTTAGGAATATTAACTCTTCTACCTCAAAGTTGGCAGATGGCAGGGAGTATATGAAGATTATTGGTTCATTGATGTATCTGGTCAACACTCAATCAGACATTTGTTTTGCAGTCAACACACTCAGTCAGTTTATGGTGGATCTGAGAGAGGTCCACTGGGTTGTTTCAAAACATGTGCTCAGATACTTGAAGGGCACGATAGGATATGGGCTACATTATCTTGGTGGTGGTGGTATCAGGTTGTAGGGATATTCATATTCAGACTGGGATGGAAGTGATACAGACAGGAAGAGAACCTCTAGGTGTTGCTTCATCTCGGGGTCCGCAATTATTTCTTGGTTCATCAATAATAAAACCACATTGGCTATAAGTTCAGCCGAGGCAAACTACATGGCAGCCATCTTGGCTAGTTACGAGGCCATTTGGCTTTGTAAGATCCTTACCGGATTGTTTGGATAGGTGTTTGAGCCTACAGTGATCCACTATGATAACCAGAGTTACATCAAGCTCTCATAGAATCCATTATTTCACAATAGGTCCAAACACATTGAGATCCAGTACCACTTTATCATGTTCAGAGTGTAGAAAGGAGCAGTGAAGCTCCTGTATATTCCTACAGAGGATCCAGTTGATAGACATCTTTTGGTCAAAGGAAACCTTGTCTGGTTCAGAGACAAGCTTGGGGTGGTGGAAAATACCTTCCTCGCTAAGAGGGAGTGTTAGCATTTGTAGCTTCGAACAGGTATTTTCATAAGTATTCCAAATTATGGAAATCGTCATTAAAAGTATATTTTTCTATTTATAGAGTCACTTTAATTATTTTTAATTCAAGTGACATATTTTCATTAAAGTGACATTTAAATCAATAAAATTACTTTTAAGTACATAGTGATTTAATTAAATCGGGTCCATTGATTTCAAGATTTAATCTTGAACATTGATGAGCCTAAGTCAAGATATAAAATACATAAAAGCAAAATACAAGGCATTCATTATTCACATAGATCAATCAGAGAGAGGATGAGGTGAAGAGAAAATCAGATTTATGATATTCAGACTAGCAAGATAAGTTATAGCAATGAGATCAGCAAGAAGAGAGAGAGGGATCTTCCACATCACAGGTCATACAGTCTTCTACAGCCCAGATGCACGTGTGGAAGGAAAATCATCTCAGATTCAAGTTGCATGTGCCATATTTAAGTGTCGTTGGGCCGCATGCATTCCAAGACAACGTGCAAAGGTTTTTATAGGTCACATGTGTGAGTGGTACCTCCCACACGTGCGATTCTGTATGACTGTACAGATGGCCCAAAAACAGGTCGTATATCTTACAAGTCGTCCAGTTATTTTGAGGTTTGATTTTTCACTGTTTTTCCCTTTCAAAATTTTGTTATCTTGCTGTAAATTTCTTAGGAGGCATTTTCTCCTATGTGGGAGTTCCAGTAGGTTCATATTTATTGAATGAAGAACTGATTTGTGGAGCATAAATTAATTTTTTGTTTTGGGTGTGTTTGCTTTTCTAGTTTTTCGTTGCATGCAAGTAAAATAATACCAGTAGCGATTAGATCTAATCTATTCTGCTAATATTCTGGTTTTTTTTATAGACTTTTACATGGAATCGATTGTCAGAGAGGACTCTTATGAAGTACAATGTGTCAAGAACTCAAATGAGACATCAACATCCTCCTTCACATTTGATGAAGATCAGGTTGTGCAACCTCACTTTGGTCCAGCACATAAAGGTGAAGAAGCGGTTAGTCTCGATGATATGAACAATTTCATGGTTGATCAACATATTCATGATTTCATATGTGTGAGGAGGCATAGACGAATAATGGGTTATTTCATTTATGATGGATATCCCATTAATGATGTTGAGGATAGATTTCAAACAAAAGGGGTTGATTTTTCATCTTCAGAGGACTGGTCTTCATGCATATATGATTCAAATTCTTAGCACCCTAGTGATGATATGGTCACAAATTTGTTTTAGAATGATTTGTCGCGACATAGTTAGGATGATTTTCAGCCATCCCTTGGGGATTGTAATGTATTTTCTTTCGAGGATGTAGATTTGTTCTATGAAAATTTTCAACCACCTTCAGACCTAGATGGACACTAGGACATGGATATCCTAGGGAAATCAGAGACACGTACTATAGAGTACCCATATTTTCATCTTGGAACCTTTTGCAGGGGCTTGCAGATGATGAAGCAACATGTTTTGGGTGTTCGAAAATATTCTTTCTCTAGACCTGAGCTTGTCCCCTACCTTATCTCTCCTTCTCAAGGGAATCACRGGGTCTTCTCGGGATATTTCATATATTCTCAGTCTTCAGGAAGCAATGGTCACATTCACAAGGAAGAAGATGATACATGGTAGCCCTCTTCAGAGATGGATTGATCAGACTTGTGGCTATTCTTTCAAGCAATATTTCCAAGATGATCAGGCTYGTGGTTTCTCTTTCCAGCAAGATTTCCTCCTTCCCACCCATCTCCATGAGTTTCATTACATAATTTATTGTATGTCTATTTATGTTCATGATTATTATGTGTTTAACTTATCTTTTTTGTATTGCATGATTAATCATGAGGAAGATACCTTGATGAAATGATGAATAGGTGGTTGCATTCATTGTACAACTTCACCTGACGTTTCAGTACATGACCTTCAAGGCCCCAGGTAAGGAGGTAGGTCATCTTGTTTTCTTGCATTTGCATATTGATTGCTCATGAAAGTTTAGTTGCATTTCAATTCTGATTTTCATTTTGCTCTACTTGCATTGTTGATTTACATCTTTTTCTTTCATCATATTATATGAAAAAATAAAAAATTTCATTTTCTAGAATTAGTTGTCAATTTTGAAGTTTTGATTTTGTTATATGAGCAAAGGGTGAGTAAGCCACCCTAGATTTTACAATTTTTTGTTTCGATGTAGGAACAAGTTTAAATTAGAGATGTTGAGGTTCTCAGGCACTCTACGACGAGTACATGTCCTCGAGTAGGAGCCAAATGTTATCCCTCACTTCTAGGGATAACTAAGGAGACAATGTCTCGAGGCCCTTAGGTTGCATACATGAAGTGTCGAGGGATAAATCAACTCGTGATGTCCACTTACACAGATGGAGACCCGCATCACCACCACACTTCTCTGGTTCATCATGATGGCATTCACCACATCATCCTATTTCCGAAAGAYGATGGGTCTTGCTCCATGAGGTACAAGTCACGTATTGTGGTGTCACTTTAATACTTGAGGCATTTGAGTATGTTGAATTTAAAATTGTTTTTGATTATAGAACGTCTGCTTGGAAATTATGTTATTTTCCCTATTTCACCTTGGTGGTTGACATTGTTCCCTAGTAAGTGGTCACCCTTAGGGAAAGGTTTACTATTGGGAAGTCTCATTGATGAGTCATCATACCATTCTCGATCATACTTTTCATTTTTCACACTTTGTCATTTTTGTCTCCTTATCTTTTGGGGTTTTCAGTTGTACTGACCCAAGAAGTGATTGTACCTCATTTCTGTTAAAATATTGTGTAACTGCAAAGAATATTCTTATCCCTTTTTGTGGATAAAGATAAAATATATTTATTATTGATTAGATCAATCCCCTTTTGTGGATTGATCATGTCAGTCATTGTAATTGACCAAATCCCCTTTTGCGGATTGGTCAAACCCTAATTGTAATAGGCTAAATAAGAAGTCGGCCCCAGAATATATTAAAGGTGTTCATAACCACCCAGAAGAAGAATTCGGCCCTGCCAGTGAAGAGACACTTCCACACGTGCCAGAATTGTATAAATAAGAGAGGTCAGCGCCTCATTTGAACACACACTCAGCTCACTCATCTAGTGCGCAAGTTTTGAAGGAAGCTGCAGTTGTCGGTTTCCAGAAGAAGGAAGAGAGAGAGGCGTGTTGCTCAGTGTTGGATATTCTTTGTTGTGTGGTTCATTATATTGGCATTGTATTGGATATCTATATTAAGGAAGTTTTGTTGGGTTTTCTTCCCCTTGAGGGTTTCCCAAGATAAATGCTTGTGTACTCTTGTGATTGTGTTTCTCTCAGTGATCCTGTCTATGCTATTGTTATCTTGTAAATTGAAAGTAACCTAATAATAGCAAAAACTTTAACATGGTATCAAAGCTAAACTGAAGAGAACATCTTTCACAGGAAAAAGAAAAACGTCAATGTTGTCATACATGAAAATTAGGGCTTTTTATTGAAGAAGGTCTTCAGCCCCAAATCCATCTAGAAAGGTGTGCCCTACCTCAAGGAACATTTTGGCATATTCAACGCACATTTTCAATGGCTAGATCTCCCGAAAAGTGAAACCCTAGTTTTCACAAAGTACCAGAAGTACCAGAAAACCAGAGTACCAGAAGTACCAGAAAACCATAAGCACTAGTCCAGAAATCCGCAAATCAAGTTTGAAGGGGTAAAATTTGGATTTTCAAAAATCTGACTGTACCAACATACTCGCCTCAGTCCAGCGCATCTTTTGGTGAGTTCAGTTTTCAGATCCAAGAAAATTGACTTTTTTATTATTTCTATAGCCCGAAGGGCTAGGGTTTCTACTGCAAGAAACAATGGCTATTAGCATGAGGGTAGAAGATAGGCTGGAAGGATCTAGAAACTTCAGATCTTGGAAGCATAGGTTGTAGATGATTCTAGACGAGAATGATCTCCTAGAACATGTTACAGTAGGTGCACCAAAACTAGATGTAGAGCAAAAGACCAAGCATAAGAAGAATGAAAAGAAAGCAAAAAGAATCATGTCAGATTCAGTAAAGGATCACTTGATCCCTCATATATACGAACTATAGACAGCAAGGCAAATGTATGAAG
>JASDQU010401437.1:0-10807 GCA_032191745.1 Picea mariana | reverse complement strand
TTCTCTCTCTCTCTCTCTCTCTCTCTCTCTCTCTCTCTCTCTCTCTCTCTCTCTCTCTCTCTCCTCATGATGTTGTAGAATACCATTTTTGTTAAGGGGGAGTGTTGAAATATTGTAACTGCAAAGAGTATTCTATTTATTATTCATTAGATCAATCCCCTGTGTCGGGAATTGTAATTGACCAAATCCCCTTTTGTGGATTGATCATGCCGGGCATTGTAATTGACCAAATCCACTTTTGTGGATTGTTCAAACCCTAATTGTATTATGCAAATTGAGAATTCATCCCCCGGGATAATTAAAGTGGTTTTAACCACTAAGAAGACAAGTCGACCTTGTCTAGCGAAGATACACCTTTTCAACACCTACCAATTTGTATAAATAAAGGAATCCAACACCTCATTTGTTCACTCACTCAACTCACTCATCTACTGCGAAAGTTTGAAGGAATCTGCAGTTACCAGTTGCCAGAAAAAGGAGGAGAGAGAGGCACATTGCTTAGTACATGATATTCTCTAGTGTTTGGTTTATTGTCTTGGCATTGTATTGGCTGTCTATATTAAGGAAGTTTTTGTTGGGTTTTATTCCCCATGAGGGTTTCCCAGGATAAATGGTGTGTATCTTGTGATTGTATTTCTCTCAGTGATCCTATCTATGCTATGGTTATCTAGTAAATTGAAAAGAAACCTAATAATAATTTAAACCTTAACAACGGGGTAGGTGGATATAGTTTTAGTGCTCTTTTATTTACAAAAAAAAAAAAATGTTTTGTAGTTTTAAATAAAGGAAACAAAGAATTTGTAAATTGGTTTCTATTCCCATGTTTAATTCAAAATCAATCAAACCATATCATTATTTTTGTTCACAAATGTGTAGGAGTTCAAACCATAATATCATTTGCAATCCCCTACATATTGCATAGTTTAAAATGAAAAAGAGAGCTCCCATGAAAATAAATTGATTAAGGCATTGTACAATTAAAACTAACTATATTGATTAAGCTTAAATACTTAAAAGGTTATATCTAATACTTCTTATCTTCAATTATTTTCAGGGTCTATGCAATTAAAAACAAATAAATCTGAAAATAATTAGAGATTTAAATATAATGAGAAAGTATTTTGAATTATTTCACTTTCAAAGTATAAGGCATGCACAAATCCATTAACTTAATGGACTTTAAAAACTATAATTATGGACATGATAAATACACTTGAAATTTTTTTATAACATTTAAATTTAAATTTGACAATAGAGAAAAAAGTACTTATAAAATTATGCAATTAAAAACAAATAAATATACAAAGAATTAAATAGTTAAATATCAATGAGAAAGTATTTTGAATTATTTCACTTTCAAAATATAAAACATGCACAAGTTCATTAATTTAATGGACTTTAAAAACTACAATTATGGACATAATAAATGCACTTGTTAAAATTTTCACATCCTTTAAATTTAAATTTGACAATAGAGAAAAAAATACTTATAAACTTCTTGTCAAGTTAAAATATTATTTAATAAAAATTTAAAATTGGAAACAATTTGATTTTCAAAACTTTTTTGATTTAAAATAGCTCAAAATTGTATTATGTATATGATTAATATATTTATAGAATTTTACATATATAGTTTATGAAAAAAATATTTTTTTTTTTTTCATTTATTTTTTTTTATATTTGAAATTTTTTAATATTATATTATGTATGTTATTAATATAAATTTTAAACTTTATTTTTTTTTTTAAATTTGAAATTACTTTGTATTTTCATAAATTCTATGTTTAAATTTTAATTTTATAATTATAAAATTACTTAAATTGAAATTACTTTGTATTTTCATAAATTCTATGTTTAAATTTTAATTTTATAATTATAAAATTACTTATTAATTTAATTATTTGTGTAAAACTTTACAAAAAATTTGTAAATTAGAAAATTCAATGGTTAAAGTCTAATAAATTATATTCTAAGAACTTGCTAAAATATTTTATTTAATATCATTATAATAAAATTCTAAAATATATAAATTCATTGTAATTTTAAAGTTTGGAATTTATAAAAGAGTGGTATTTAAGTATTTTTATTTTTAAAAATTAATAAATTTTAAATAAGATAAAAATATATATATATATATAATTTTTTTTAAAAAAACAATAAAGAATTTAATGATTATTTATGTGAATTGTAAAGTAAACTTTGTGGCATGATGTGGTAATCATATTGTTTTTTAAATGATATGAATTTTGAGTTTTTATTAGAAACTAATATTTATCTACAAGTAATATCATGTTTTTAATTATGTATTAATTATTTTTATATCAGTTATGATAATATTATTTTTTTCTTATACTTTATAGTTTATATGGTTTAGGTGATGTTGTATATATTTTTAAAATTTCATATTTTTTTTAATAGATTATGCTTTTTTACAAATATTTCTCAAATTATATAAAATTTGACTCAAAACTATTAATCAATTAAAAATTAAAAATATTTAATTTCAAAATAAAATAAGTTGATTTTAAAATGATTTAACTATTTAATCTTATTTATAATAAACTATATTAAGATATATGGGTTTCTCCATAAATAAATTATTCATATTATTTTAATTGGAATTTTTTTTTTTGTTTAAAATGATGATTAATACATTATTAATATTCTTTGAGTCTCTCATTTTATTGGAGGATAATATAATTATTTATCTTAATACTAATAATACATAAAAATGAAAAATTATTATTTTTACCCAGAACATCTTGGTATTTATTTTTACAAGTAATGAATGCAATATCATATCAAAACTAAAAATAGGTAAAACAAACTTTCTTATCTTTGAATATATATAAACTTAGTGGCAATCTTCTTTTTTCTTTAATTTTATAAATATTTCAATTTTCACAAATTTCATTTATTTCTTTTGGATTGACTTATTTTCTCATACATCTTATTCACTTATATATATTCATTATTCTTTTAATTTTTTTAAAACTGAAAAATTAAAAACACCAAGATCAATATAATTGGTCATGAAAATTTAAAAATACTAAATAAATCTTTTAAATAACAAAGCTTCTATGTTTAAAAAAAAAAATTGATTGATATTGAATGTTAACTTCCAAAACAAATAATATTAGTATTTGCAAATAATTGTTTTCATGTCACTTATGATAATTTTATTTTCTTCTTGTGCTATATAATTTATATGGTTTAGGTGGTGTTGTATATATTTTTAAAAAATTATATCTTTTAACAGGTTATGTATTTTTACAAATATTTTTTAAACCAAATTATTTATTTATTTATTTTTAATTTTTTTTATTTAATTTTTTTTTCACATGGCCGTGTTATCCAACTGCTACCACTATAACTTCCAGGTGTGCCCACTATGCACAATGCGATGCCCCTTAGGCGGCACACACACATTGTAAGTTGGGGGGAGTTGAACTTGAAATCTCATGGAACTTCATTTTCAAAGCACTTGCCAATTGATCTGCCCCCCTGGGGGCAAACCAAATAAAATTTAACTCAAAACTATTAACCAATTAAAAATTAGAAATATTTAATTTCCCAAAAAAAAAAATTAAAAATTAAAAATGATTTAATGATTTAATTTTATTTATAACAAACTATATCATCATATATGAGTTTCTCCATTAATAAATTATTTTTAATATCTTAATTGGATTTTTTTTTTTTTGGTTTAAAATGATGATCAATACAATATTAATATTTTTTGAGTTTTTCATTTTATTGGAGGATAATATAGTTATTTACAAACTTATCTTAATAATAATAATACATAACAATGACTAATAATTATTATTACTGAGAACATCTTAGTGTTTATTTCTGCAAGCAATGAATGCAATATCTTAGGTAAAAAAACTTTCTTATCTTTGAATATATATAGAAACTTAGTAGACATCTTCTTTTTACTTTAATTTTATAAATATTCTAACTTTCACAATTTCTATTTATTTTTTTGGATTTACTTATTTTCTCAAATATCTTATTCACTTACATATATATTCATTACTCTTTTAATTTTATTATGATGTTTAAAACTGAAAAATTAAAAGTTCTAATAAATATATTGCACTTTAGAGTGCAGATCAATATAATCTGCCATAAAAATGTAAAGATACCAAATTAATCTTTTAAATAACAAAGCTTCTATGTGTGTAATTGTTTTTGTTTGATTGATATTGAATGTCAACTTGCAAAACAGGTAATACTCTTATTTGCAAATCATGAAAGTTTATTTATTTTGATTTACTAAAGTAAATTGTTAAGTTTATCTAAATATTATATGAATTATCAAAATCTCTTAAATAGACACAAATATAATTAAAAAAACTTGTTTGAAATTGTTTTTTTATTTATTTATAAAGGTATTAATTAATCTCTCATTATCAATGGGGTAATGCATGTGGTAACTGTGTACGTTTATCATCCTTCAACAAACATGATGTGTAATGCATGAGGTAATTGTACCTTTATCATATGGGTAACATGATGGCTAATGCATGTGGTAACTGTACGTTTATTATGCATGTGATAACATCGATTACTCCAATAGGTTCTCACTCTTCTTAATCAAATTAATCGAAAAGCCTATTCGGGACATTATCCTCTGTGGCAATCCAAAAAGTGTATTTAGTTGAGGCTATGGCTATTGGATCCTCGATGACATATTTTGTTATGGGAGTCTACGTAATCACTGAAATCGAGTTCCCTCTATTTCAATTACTTTCTTCTCTCACTCTTGTACAATCATGCCTGATGCTTTATCATATACGAACTTCCTTAGGTTGGGTACATCATTTGGCATGAAAGGAGTACAAAGTCCCAAGCTTAGTCCAATGAATTGTGCGTGTCCATTGGCATTGGTTGTTGATATCTTAGGGATATCAGTGTACATTGGGATTGTTTCACTATTTCTAGCTTCTTCATCTTTCTTTCTCTGTTATTCCTCTATCGCTTTATCTGCAGCTTCCTTGGCTACCTTCTTTGTTGCTTATTTTTTTGTTGTCGTTGTTGTACATGCTACAACTTTTTCTACTCATGCCTTTTGCTCGAATTCTTTTTAGGAACCTATATTTTTTGCAACCTCTACTTTAGCTTTGGCTTTGTCTTCTTTAGCGATTTTCCTCTTTTTCTCATTTTCGTCGTTATTTTTATTTTGAAACTTCTCATTTTTCCTCCTTTGTTTATCATCTAGTGTCTCTTCTTCCTCTATTGATCCTGAATGTGAAGAAGCAGAAGTGGGAGACATCCTTTCTAATGCTTCCTCTTCTTCTTTCTTTATGGCTTCTTCCAATTCTTTATCTTCATCCACAATCCTTCCTAAGGGTCTGCCTTGCCTCTTGAATAAGACCTCGTCATAAGTTCTCGTGTTGAGATGTACCTCCTCTTCCTCCCAGATGTCTATTGTGTATTCCCAAGGAAAGCCTAACTTATTGAGATGTTGTTTTACAACTCCCTTTGGGTTGTGTCTCCTAAACCTATCCTCTCCAAAATGGAATGAGAGCAAGGTTTTTACTTCTTCTTGTGCCTGCTTGGTGTTTGAAAATGAGTGGAGAATGACATACCGTGGGATTGGTGGCCATATTGCATTCTTGCCTCGATATCTACATTCCTCCTACTCGATGGATGAGTGTTTGATATGCCATCTACTGGAGCACTAGTTTGTCTAGTACAAACTGAGGGAGGAGATGGGGGGATTTCTTGGCATTGTACACCCTAATAAAAGTACCATGATCCATAAGGTACCAATCCCTGATCCTTTTTATGATAACTATTGCTTTCCCAGTCATACATGGGGTTGGTGTGCAAAATATAAACTCGTACAAAAGAGCCAAAAAGTGTTCGTAGAGATTTTGATATTTCACCCTATATTTATGCTCTTATAGAGCTTTTTAGTAAATGTGATTGTCTTCATATGATGGTTTCCATTTCCACCCCATCTTTGTATATTGGTGGTCTATGCACATGAAGTCCAAGAAGCATGAAAACATGTGGAAAATGGGGAAGCATCCTAGTTAGGATTCTACAACTCCAGTGATGGAGTTTGTTAGGTTGGTTGACAAGATGTCATCCCATTTGAACAACAATCCTTCATTCGCGCAATAATAAATTCATGGAATGTATGACAAAGAGAACTGGGAGACATCTTACTTCTCGTATAGGCTGCATAGCATGCCTACCATGTATTGATAAGGCGTTCTTAGTGTTGTCATAGGGTACTCTCCCTTGGGTTTATTCTTGAATTGTGTGTTTTCCTTGTACCATCCAAGGAATAGTTCTTTATCTATGTAGTCAAACTCATCGATAAGTTTGTTTTCCAACCTCTTAGTCCCTTTTTCAAGGTCATAGCATTTTTCTAAGCATTCAGGCCGAAACATTGCTACGGGTTCCTTTCTAGAGTTACAGATATATTTGTTCCTCAAATCTACATTCTTTACGATCCAAGTAATGGCGTCGATGGAAGGGAATAGAACAACGCGGGGTGGTACTCTAAATTTCCCATACCTCTTAATATTTTTGAAGATCCTTAATTCATCTTGGTCCTTGACAGCGACGAAGAAGTTCTACTTTTTGAGCATTCAATACAAGTCTCCCCATCTGAGTGCATATCCTTCCTTTTATAGGAGTCCAATGGTGTCGTCATACATGGCCCTAAGACTTTTAGGTTCATCTTCAATCTATCAGCCACTTTCAGAGACCTCAATGGCAGGTGCTTTGTTGGTTGGTTTCTTTCTTGGAGACATGTTTGAACCTGCAAGGTGAACATGAGATTAGTGTAAGGATTAAAAAACATAACTGATACATAAAATTAATATGTCTAAGTATATTCAACTACCCAAGGATTCACTTGCGCTGAAGTTGGGTGGAAGATCGTCATTCGATGAAAAAAGTATAATGGCTGGCATGTTGAACAATCTAACGAGAGTTAGATAAGAAAACGGGCTTAAAAGACACCCAAAAGTCAGAATCGTAGCAGTTCTTACGAACTGTTCCGATGACTATCGAAATGTTAATGTCAAAAGCTCTAATGGATGGGAGGCAAGTTACTGAAAAGGTCGTTGATCTGTATCAATCGAGATGGTTGGTGGAAAGAGATTCGATGCACACTAGAGTTGATAAAGTGAATAGTTCCAAAGACATTGGCGAGTTGGAGTTAACTTCTCCGATGTTGATGAGAAGAGGGTCGTTTGGGGGAAACAACATAGTTTTCCTCAACTCATTCAAAGTAGTCGAAGGATTTAATAGTTAGGGTTCTTAAATATTGGGTAGATCAAAAGAATTGGCCAATTTATCCTTAACTCCTCTAATGTATCGAAGGACTTGGTACAACATCCTCCAATATATTGGAGGTGTTGATAAGAAGTACCCTGAAAGGTTAGAGTGGATATCTGGTGACTCTATGTAAGCTTCATCGATAGCAATCGAGAGAGTTTGGGGAGAAGCTTCAAATGGAGACGAGGGAAATCGTATGATAGTTTCTGAAAGAAATGGAAGTTGCATCGTTTTCGTGCTAATTCTTGGTTCAAGTTCTAGCCTAAGTCGGGAATCGAAAACTTTGGCTGTGAGAATTTCGACCTTCTTCGTTCGGGGAATTATGAGTATATCTTTAAAGAATTCCAAGTCTGTGGAAAATCCTTGATTAAGGTTGACGTTATGCTTGTTTTGTGACAAGGTATTAATACTAAGAAACTTCATCCAATGCTAAGGTCACAAGAGTAACAATGGTGGGTTCAAGACTATGTTGAGGCACGAGCATAAGGCTCCACTAACAAGGTCCGCAGTCATATCGACGATCTATTGAAGAGATATCATAGTGTTATAGCAGGGGGGAGAAATGGAGAAAAGTTTTCGTAGAGGTATTTAGGAGAACTAGGGTTTCTAGGGAAACAAACAAACAAATAAATAAGAACAAATGAAACCCTAACCATAGAATGCTCTAACCAACGAAAGGATGGGTGTAAGGTAGAGCTAGGGCTTACCTGGCAGTCTGATGGAACATGTCGATTAGGTTGGTTAAGAGAGAGGGGATTCAAGATTATCTTGGCTCTGCTTGAAATCTATCCACTTCCTTCAATATCTAACGAAACAATAAGAGTCGGCGGGTCAAGCACCTTTATATGTAAGATTGGGTGAATTGAGCAATAAATCGATCGGTGGAAAACTTTTAAAATCAATGAAGATGTTTCAAAGTCTATCAATGTACATGGGAGGACTTCGTGGAATTTTACAATGTATATATTATTCACCAATTTCATTAGTTGATTTTGAATTTTAGCTTTAAAAAATTATTGGATAGTTTTGAAGTTTTTTATTTAATATTTTTAATATTTAAGATGTCTTTAACTTTCTTGCAAATTTCATTTTCTAAATGTTTTATTCTTCTCTTCTCTCTAAGTTTAAAATCTCTTACATATATTAATTATTATCCATGTAAATTGAGATTCCACTTGTAATTTTATGTTAAAATTATAATTTTGAATTGTTAAAATCATTCTTTTGATGCAAAATTAGATCCAATACACTTAAATACTCATATTGCAATCTTATTTTACATTGTTAATTATTAATATTTGCAAAACAAATCATTATCTTGAATGTCAAAAAAATCAAATTCATAAAACATTTACACATAATCCAATCTCTTTTATATTCCATACTATATAAAAATATACCATAAATACCATCACACCAATTAAGTTAATAGCTATTGTCAACTAAGAAAATATGTAGAGAAGCATAATTTAGCATTTCCCGCTTTATTTTTATTAACCAAATAATTTTACATTCTATTTTAAATTGAATAAGAATTTTGTGAAAATCATAATTTTATTTAATTTAGAAAACTAAAATTTTTGATTAATAAAATTTTAAGAATATAGATAGATTTTTTAAATATGATTTAGATGGAAAATTTTAAAAACAAGGGAAACAGTGATAAAGGAGTTAGTGTCTACTTTGAAATTAAGTTTTCATATTTATTTTGAAATTAAGTTTTTAGATTGATAAAAAAATAAAGAAAATAAAGATTTTCTATCTATTCTTTAATATTATGTTTTGTAGTTTTAAATAAAGGAAACAAAGAATTTGTAAATAAGAAAAATAGTTGTAAAGGAGTTAGTCCCTACTTCCTTTAAAATTAAGTTTTTAAATTTACTTTGAAATTATGTTTTTAGATTGATAAAGAAAATAAAAATTTTGTGGCTATTCTTTAACATTATGTTTTGTAGTTTTAAATAAACGTAACAAAGAATTTGTCATTATAAGGTGAAATGGCTTCTATTCCCATGTTTAATTCAAAATCAATCAAACCATATCATTGCTTGTGGTCACAAATGTGTAGGAGTTCAAACTATAATGTCATTTGCAATCTCTTACATATTGCAGACTTTAAAATGAAAAAGAAAACTCCCATGAAAATAAATTGATTAAGGCATTGTACAATTAAAACTAACTATATTGATTAAACTTAAATACTTAAAAGGTTATATCTAATGAAAATAAATTGATTAAGGCATTGTACAATTAAAACTAACTATACTGATTAAACTTAAATACTTAAAAGGTTATATCTAATGAAAATAAATTGATTAAGGCATTGTACAATTAAAACTAACTATATTGATTAAACTTAAATACTTAAAAGGTTATATCTAATGAAAATAAATTAAGTAAGACATTGTACAATTAAAACTAACTAGATATTGATTAAACTTAAATACTTAAAAATTGATATCTAATACTTCTTATCTTCAATCATTTTCAAAGTCTATGCAATTAAAAATAAATAACTATGCAATTAAAAATAAATAAATCTACAAATAATTAGATAATTAAATATTAATGAGAAAGTACTTTGAATTATTTCACTTTCAAAGTATAAGGTATGTATAACTCCATCAACTTAATACACTTTAAAAACTATAATTATGAATATAATGAATATAAGGTATGTATAAGTCCATCAACTTAATACACTTTAAAAACTATAATTATGAATATAATGAATATACTTGAAAATTTTTTACATCCTTTAAATTTAAATTTGACAATAGAGAAAAAACACTCATAAATTCTTATCAAGTTAAAAGTTAAATTAAAATGGAAGAAAATTTGATTTTCAAAACTTTTTTAGATTTAAAATAGCTCAAAATTGCATTATGTATATTATTAATATATTTATAGAAACTTATCTAAAGTTATATGATTATGAAAAAAATTATTATTATTATTATTATTTTAAATTTGAAATTTCTTTGTATTTTTAAATTTTATAATTATAAAAATATTTATTAATTTATAAAATTTATAAAATATTTGTTAAATTTTTTAATTTAATTGTTTGAAAACAATTATTATTTGTTTTTTTTTAATTTTTTAAAATATTATATTATGTATATTATTAATATAAATTGTAATTGTTATTTTTTTTTAAATTGAAATTGTTTTGTATTCTTAAATTTTATAATTATAAAAATATTTATTAATTTATAAAATATTTGTTAAATTTTTTAATTTGATTATTTGGTAAAATTTTAGAAATTTCTTGTAAATTAGTATATTTAAATTGCTTTGTATTTTTAAATTTTATAATTATAAAAATATTTATTAATTTATCAAATTTAAAAAATATTTGTTAAAATTTTTAATTTAAGTATTTGTGTAAAATTTTAGAAATTTCATGTAAATTAGTATATTCAATAATATGGTTAAATTCTAATAAAATGTATTCTAATAACTTGTTAAAATATTTTATTTAAATTTTTATTTTTTTTTG
>JASDQU010401435.1:0-11046 GCA_032191745.1 Picea mariana | reverse complement strand
TATATATATGTTGCATGTATGTGTTAAATCTTTCTTCTGTTTAATTGCATTAGATAGATATATATTTATAAGTGTGAATACCACATGTTATCTCTATATTTCGGTTAAGTTTTATATGTCATTATTTCCACAAAGTTACTCGGTGGGATGGCCTGGCCTGCTCTTTAAATCCGGGAATGTCACAGGAATGGTATCAGAGTAGTAAAGGAAAATTTAAGGTTGTTTGGGTAGAGTTACCCGGTAGGGGTCAGTGATCGGGGATGTTACAAATTGGTATTAGAGCTAGTTGTAGAAGAGAAGGTATTCCATAGTAGCGTTGCTCGACGGGGGTGTTGATGTTCGAGTACTTTACATATGCAAAGCATACCTATATGAAACAAATTAAATACACTCCTTCCATTGCATGTGTGATTTGCGAAGAATTGAATTTTTCAAAAAACACTAAGTCTTTCACCCCTGACTTGCAAAAATAATACATCAGCTTGACACTAAATGATAGAACATTTTCCACTAGAAAAAATTGTATTCCATGCAAACTATCACTTGAAAATGGAAAATTGCCACAATTTGCAACACCTGACCAAATAAAATGTAAAACACCACTACTAGATGTAAGTACACTTGCAAAACTTGAAGAGAGACTTGTGTCTCTGTGAATTGCATTTGCACAAATCAGAACCTAGGGCTATAAACGACCCCAAATGGGATTAACAAGATCAATTATTAACCTGCTTGTCCAACTAGATGTTGTGCAAAAAGAGTTGCCACAATTCATGAGCGAAAAAATGACTATTGTTGTAGCTCTCAAAAGACGTTTGTAGTACAATAATGCATACCACAAAGGTAGAGTGTCTGTGCACATTTTCATGAAAGAATTAAAAGAATTATGTTTTAGGGCCCTATACAAAGCACAAAACATTTGTATAAATGATAATTAGAGCCATGTTCTTGAACAAGGAAATGACAACTCTGCAAAACATTTTGACACTACTAGTGAATTTGATACAAGTGATGAATCAGAGAATGAAATACCTGCTTAAACATTGATACATGAATTCACTGACCCACAACACATTCATGACTTGAAAGACAAGATTGTCGAAATTGCACCTGCTGAAGGGAAACGTCTTCTTGGAATATTCAAGGACTAATTTTTTGAGGAAATGAACTTCCCAAAACTATTCTATGGAGATCCATGTTCCAATGACATCACAGAATGATTCAGCTACAGAAAAATAGTTCGATGGGAACTGCTACATTCAAGCAGTGACTTATCCTGTCACATAACAAATTTGTTTTTCAAAACAATACGCATAATAATTGAGAAAGTGATCTCTTACATGTGTGTGCGAATAAGAAAATTCCAGCTACGATGAAGAAATTTATTGGCCATAGATGTCCAGTACAAAGAAAACCTAGAAAAATCCTAAATTCTAATATTCGATACATAGATTTCAATAGCATTCACATCTCTCCTGACTACTTGCAACAAAACAAGAAAACTATATTTTCAATGATCCAACAATTGGGACCCCCAACTTTTTTCATCACATTTACAAGTGCAGAGAATCACTCGGGTCCATTGCTGACTATAGTGTCTACATTATATAGGAACATGAAAAGGAAAAAACAAACTGATACATTCAAAAATGATGACATTGACTACCTCATAAGAAAATTCCCAGTGACATGTACTCGTTACTATAGACATAAAGTAAATTCTTTGAGGCAATTGATATGTCATGATGAAACATTCTTCAGAAAAATATCAGACTACTATTTGGTGACTGAGTTCCAAAATAGAGGGAGTGAGCATGACCATGCACTGTTATGGATAGAGGGTGCACCGATCTATGGAAATGACAACAACTCACAAATCGATAAGTTTCTGGAAAAACACATAACATGCAACACAGACCATTTGAATCCATAAATTTCCAAAGTTCATAGACATTACCATACAAGAAGATGTAAAAAATGAAAGAATTCACATTGCTGATACAACTTCCCTATTTCGCCAATGAGAACAACAAGAATCATAGAACCAATTAGTTTAGAGGACAATGTTCTTATTGAGAAATCAAAATATTTGTTCTCATTTCTAGAACAACAAGACTTCGATGAATTAATGAGCTTCAAAGACTTCTTCCTAGAACTAAATCTAACAGAATATGAGTACATCCAAGTGATACAATCTACACTTAAACAACCAAAAATTTTCCTTAAACAAAAACTTTCACATATTTGGAACAACGGTTTCTCCAAGGACATGCCAGTTATGTGGAATGAAAATACATATGCACAATATGTCCTTAGTTTATATGCTGCAACATCATATTGTACCTCTTACATGAAAAAGGTTGACAAATATATGACAAGTGAATTCATAAGAATACACAGACAACATGAAAAAAGTTAAATTGATGGTATGAAAATGATATGTACACTTGGAAATACATTAGTTAATATTCAAAAAATGTCTGCTCAACAAGCAATCCACATTGCACTTTCCCTGCCTCTAAACTATAGTTCAAGTCAACGTGTCTTCATAAACATATATCCACTTGACACATGCACATTTTGATGCAAGAGCATCACCAGCAAAGAACAAGAAGAAGATAGCTAGGCGCTCTAGCGCGTGTTTTGAAATATTTCAAATTCCAAAGTTGGCGTATTAATGTAACATCTGGGGAAGATTTTTAGTTATGAGCATATTTAATGATCGAAGGCTGATCCATCGCATATGATCGATGGGGGAATTCATTTTTATTTAATGAAAAGGATTGTAGTATAGATATGGAGATTTCCCTCTTATCCGTCCAACTAAATTATTTATTGTAATAAATGTTAAGTAGTTGAAAGCTTTTATTTTGATAGGATAACTTTAGAGTAGTTGGAGGGAATAAATTGAAGAGTCCATTTGTATAAATATTTGTATTGTTTCACAATAGAGGGTTGTTGGTATTCTAGTTATCAAGAGCCATCGCCATTGTAGCCAAGAGCTGAGAGCTACCAAGAAGTAGTGTATGAATGTATGTAATTTTCAGTTGGATGAAATTAACAAAGGAGCATTGTCCCAAATGTATGTTGTTGATGTGTCTATCTGAATGAGTGAATGGTAGACTCTCTGTTTTATTCTCATTTCTCTATCATTTCTTGTTCTTGTATTTATGCATGCATTTACATGGTGAAATGTATGATTCATTGATATTTTAAATATGTTTCAATTGTTTCTCTTCTATGAGCGAGTGCAAGGACTGAATAGTGTCCACATGAAGTGAATTGGAAGAGTCTGTTTCGACTCAAAATCTCAGGAAGAGTACCATGAATTTAGTCATAGAGAATTTGTTGAAGAGAAATCGCAAATCATGCAAATCGCCCAAAAAGAAGAATTTGAGAGTGGAAGAGAACCTGTTGCAAGGTGTGAACAGGATGAGATTTCGACTAAGTGTCGAAGAAAACATTCTGAGGGATGAAGAAAGTCAAGGAAGGTAAGATCAGGAGGGAGAGGTATGAGAAATATTCAAGGAGGAGAATCCTTTTAAGCTTCACAAAATCCACAAACGAGATCCGTTCTAGAGGGAGTTGAATCATTCCAGAACGTCAAATCCCGGAGAATTACGCAGAGGTTGGCCGTAAGATGTTTCGACACTTCATAGTTTGGGATGTCTAGAGGTGTCGCAAGGGAATAATAACGAACTTGCAAAGTAGTGAAGTAATCATAATTGTTGGTTGTGCAGAGGACGTGTGGAAATGGATTGGGAAATCCAGAAGTCAGGAGTCTGGAGGATTATATGTAAGGTAAACGAGAATTTCACGAAGCAGCGTAACCCAAAGAATTGTGGGGACATTATAATTAAATAAGGTATGTGGCACAGGGTCTAGAGTTCAGAGGATAATGCTTCGGAAAGTCTCGTAGCCAGATATCAGGATATCCCTGAAGCTCGAAGTTTCAAAGGGATAGATCCATGATCATAACTTGTAGTCACTTAGGAGAAAAGGGGCCTGTGTATAGTAATTTTGGGTACCCACAAGGACTCAAAGAGTTGAAGATCCAAGACCTTGAGTTCGCATAGTCCTAAGGGGAGAAGGAGGGGGTCTGCACTAGAGTGGTATCAGAGAGAATTACAAAATTGACTTCTGTAGATAAAGGAGACAGAGAAGTAGTGTTGGGCACCAAATCGGGCTATCTTTCTGTTGCATTTCCATTACCTTTTTGACCTTTTTGCACTTATTTACCTATGTTTACTATGATAAACCTGTGAGGTAAATACCCCTACCTTGTCTTTTGGAATATTTTATTAATGAAGTAAAGTCACGGAGTTTTGCCTATTCATAGCACTAAAACAAAGGTTTGACCGTAGCTTCTGGAGAATAGGACCAAGGATTCATCCCGTAGAAGATCCGCTATTCACAGCAACAACCAAGCCATAAAGAGGCCGCACAGCTAGAGGCGCAGATCCCTAAACCATCTTGGGAATTTCACTGATCTTGTCTATCTGGTACTGGTGTCATTCCAACTAATGTATATTTTTGAGGATACAGTTACCATGTTTTGGGGAAAGAGGTTGTTCTCCCTCTCGATGTATAAAATACAGTTTATTCCTATAATTGGGGATGTCCCCATTGATATTGTAATAACCCTTTTCATATTTATAAAACACTATCTATTTTGTTGTCTTCATCTTCGTTGTGACTAACGCAGCACTGATTAGAGAGCTGGGCCCGCTCTTCTGATCAGGCACTGCAACTTCCTGTGTGTGTTATTTATCAATTCATGCTTGTTGTTACAGTGTGTGTTATTTATCAGTTTATGCTTGTTGTTACAGTGTGTGTTATTTATCAGTTCATGCTTGTTGTTACAGTGTGTGTTATTTATCAGTTTATGCTTGCTGTTACAGTGTGTGATTCTTATGATTACTTTTCGGAAGTTGTAGTTAATCTAGTTTGACAGTAATGCTTTGAATCTTAATCGTGAACCCTTGGCCAGATGAATTGTACTCTTGCCCCTGCATATACCTTGTGCGTTGCCTTGAAAGGATATGCACCCAGATTGATAAATTAATGTAGGCAAAGGGTGAATAAATCGTTCATACCTGGACACCAACATTTTGGCACCGTTGCCGGGGAGGCTAACAAGGTGCAAGACAACGATCCAGACCAACCAAAGGGTCAATCTCTCATCCTAGGGAGAGAACAATTTTTCTCAGTTTGCTTCAGGTCCTGAGCGTAGGTGATCTTTCTGCTTGTTTTTATTTTTGCTTTTCCATTTTTTTCAATTTCTTGTCCTAGGGAGGGAGGAGTATTTTGACGCCCTGCTCCAAATCCTGAGTTAGATTTATTTCTTTCAAACCCTTGTGTTTTTTCTAGAAACCCTAGCTTTTATCCTAGGGAGGGAGGAGTCTTTTGACGTCCTGATTTAGATTTGAAAAGTATCAGGTCTTTTCGTGGTGTGTTGTTCTTGTACAAGGGAGGGAAGAGCCCTTTGACGCCCTGCTCCAGGCCCTGAACCTTAGACTCTTGTTTTTTTTAGCTACCTTTCTTTTTCATAAGATCTTTTGTCTTGGGGAAGGAATCGTCCTTTGACACCTTAATTCAAGACTAAAGCATTGTAGGTTCATGCCAATACCCTCCATCATACCAACACTTGTATGAAAAAAGAACCAAATAACAGGGGCAGAGGGAAAGCCCCACAGAAGGGAGGACCATATTTGGGAAGAAAGACCTACATACAACAGATTATAGAAAAGGATGAATCAGAAACATCATCTCGCACAGCTGTGAGACCAAGGGCACGAAGAGTGAAGTCTGAGGGACAATCAGTAGATAAACCAGTGTTGTCTACAACATTCTTGGGTGATACGACATAGAAGGTCCCTCCAACAATTGAAGAATCATCTAGTAGCATACTTGACCAAGGAAATCTTATGCTGGTAACAGAGGGGGAAGAGGTCTCAAGCAGAACCTCGACAGAGTCATACCACTCCAGCAAGAGAGAGGAGGTTGTAGCTGAGGAATCAAGTCATCAAAACGTAGGAGAAGGGATCGAAGGAGTATTTGCATCACCAAGGTACTGGGGAAGTGATGCTAAAGAAACTTAGATCCAAGGAGTAAGGAAGCCTCAACCATCTCCTACAGAGCTTGGTTAAATACCCAGCAGTTATTGGAAGAGATTTATGGCTCCCACAACCTCCACTATTGAGTTTCCAATCGGGGACCTAGGAGTTGGTGCGCCCACAAAGCCTATTCCATTAGCAGCCTTACCAAACTTTCATGGGCTTGTTTCAGAAGATCCTGACACATTCCTATTCAAATTTGACATAGTGTGCCAAGGGTATGACTACATGAAGGAGGCCCAAAAGTTAAAAAAAATTCCTTCTACATTAAAAGGGACGGCTCTGCGATGGTTCATGGGACTTGGAGGAAGCTCTATTTCTACATGGGATGATATGCGGAAAACCTTTCTGGAAAAATACTAGGATTACTGTAAATCCCGGAACATTAAGGAAGAACTTTTCAAGTTCGCACAAAAAGAATACGAGAGTTTGGAATATTGTGTGGAACGATTCAAGTACACCTTACAGAGGTCGGGTCACTCTGACCTGTATAAGGAAATTCTAAAAATTATCCTCCTCCGATATTTCCGTGAGGATTCAATGGAACTATTGAACATTGTGGGAAAGGGAGACATCTCTAAGGAAAGCTTCAAAGGTATCTACGAATTATGCATTCAGTACTCAAGGGGGCTTGCAAGAAACAGATAAGGAATTCACTCAGTAAAAGGGTCTGGCAGAGGTGTTACGAAAGTAGAAATCAGAAACGTGCTAGACAATCTGAGGATGGATATCCTCAACACCCTATCAGCACAGATGGATATGTTGCAAGTAAAAAAGAAGCAGCTGGAATTGGACAGGACTATGGCGATATTCTTCCTGACATGTAGAAAGAAGCATCCAAAGAGGGAATTCCCACTAAACTCCATAGAGGAATGTGCAATCTGTGAGCTGAATCATGCAACAAGCTCATGCCCCTCCCTGCCAGGCCTAAAAGTAGTATTTCAAGGAACGGGGAAAGACATGGAGCAATTGTACCTCATGAGGTCTAGAAAGCCATGGAAACCTCGACCACCAATGGGAAATCAAGGTATGTACTCAGATCCATATCAGTATTTCAATAATTCTAATATGAATCCTGAGTCCATGCCCTATCCTTCCATGTGGCCACAATACCAGTTTCCACCGTGGCAACAGTGGAACCCTCAGGCCAGTTCAAGCTCCCCATTGGCTCCAACTTGGTGAGGATCCCCTCCTGGGTAGTTTCCTCAATCGATGCCATAGTAGCAACTCCAACTTCCCTCTAATGTGCCTCTAGGTAATCAACCGGCTCGTCCTCAGCTCCCAATCAACCTGATCCAAATCCTAATAGCAAGGGAGCTGATAAAACTGACATTCTTAACCTACCTTCATATAGAATTTCCACTGCAGAGTTGTATAAAATGAATCTATGATCAAGGTGGACAATTAATGTTCAGCCTCCTCCAGTTACCATTGAACAACTCGATAGTGAAGGTAAGGAATTAGAACCAATTAATAAAGAGCCAAAACAAACTGATAGAAACTAGGCATCTCCTGCAAAACAACATCAATCTGAACCACCTTACCTAGAGAGACTAACTTTGAGTAAATCAAGGCCTCAAGCTGAATTTGATTTATTAGGAGAACTGCAGAACTTATTTGTTAAAATTCCCTTGTTACAAGCTATGAAGGGTGTGCCAATATATGCAAAGACTCTTAGGGAATACTTTTCAAAGAAACCTGCAAAGAAATCCAAAGACCCCCTTACCATTCATGTTATGGGAAAATTATCAGATATCATGACGGGAAAGTCAATGCCTAAAAAGTATGGAGATCCGGGGAACCCATTTCTGACAGTAAAAATTAATGGGGTACAGATTTCGAATGTGTTGGTAGGCCTGGGCGCTGCCATCAACGTTATCACCACTGAAACCATGCATGCATTAGGTCTTCATAACTTGAAACATACACCTACAGTATTGGAATTGGCAAACCGGTCCACAGTCAAACCTATAGGAAAGTTGGAAGATGTAACAATTTCAGTAGATTCATGGCACTATCCCATAGATTTCCTGGTCTTATAGACGCAATCTTCGGTGGGTGACCATCCTTTGATTTTGGGTAGAGCATGGCTGGCTACTGTAGATTCTTACATTGGGTGCCGATCAGGGCACATGGTTATTTCCAATGGGCACAACATTAAGAACTTAGTGTTATACCCACCTATAGAACCAAACCCATCCATAAAATCAGTAGGAAGTAAGAAAATTTTATCTAGGAAAGAGTCCGAAAGAGAAAATGAGGAAACACAAAGAGGCCTTCACCTGGGATTATACAGATATGAAAGGGATCCCTGCTAATTCATGTACCCATCATATATACATTAAGGAGGATTGTCATCCTGTGAGACAACCTCAAAGAAGGATGAACCCTGCATGGAAAAATGTTGTGAAAGAAGAACTTCAAAAATTACTAGACGTAGGTTTTATTTACCCCATCTCATATAGTCAATGGGTCTCCCAATTAGTAATGGTCCCTAAGAAAAATGGTAAATGGATAATATGCGTGGATTATCGAGAATTAAATAAGGCAACACAAAAATATCATTTTCCTTTGCCATTTATTGATCAAGTTCCGGACACATTGGCTGGAAAAAAGTTTTTTTTTTTTTCTAGATGGGTTTAGTGGGTATAACCAGATATAGATAGCTCCTGAAGATCAGGATAAAACCACTTTCACATGCCCCTGGGGAACATTCGCATACCGGGTCCTTCCTTTTGGCCTGTGTAATGCTCCTGCAATGTTCCAGAGGGAAATTTTGGGAATCTTCTCTGATTTGATAGATGACAGTGTTGAAATCTACATGGATGACTTTACTCCATATGGGGATTCATTTCTTGAAGGGCCAAAAAATTTAGAAAAAGTTCTCGAAAGGTGTATACAAGCACATGTCTCGCTGAGTATGGAAAAATGCCATATGATGATGGATGAAGGAATTGTTATGGGACATTTGCTCTTAGCTGAAGGAATCCGGATGGACCCAGCAAAGACAAAGGTAATTCATCATTTCTCGACACCCAAAATGCCCACGTAGGTACGCAGCTTTATTGGTTGTGCTGGTTATTACAGGCGCTTTATAGAAAATTTTGCTAAAGTAGCACATCCACTTTTTCAATTGCTAACAAAAGATTCATATTTTGTGTGGACAGAGGACTGTGATGCATCCTTTACGAGAATTAAGGAATTGGTTTGTAGCGCTCCAACCCTTAGACGGCCGGACTGGGCATTACCTTTCCATATTCATATGGATGCTTCCCAAACAACAGTTGGTGTAGTATTAGGACAACAAGAGGAAAAAATACCATACGCAATTTACTATGTTAGTAAGAATTTGGCTTCTGCTGAATTAAACTACACAGTGATTGAGAAAGAGTTCCTTGTTGTCATTTACGCCATCAATAAATTCTGGCATTACATTACCGGGTATCCTACCTTTGTGCATATTGATCATGCAGCTATCAGGTATTTAATGAATAAACCTATTACCCCTAATCGTATCACAAGATGGCTCTTGCTACTACAGAAATTTGATATTACTATAGCAGATAAACTAGGGAAGGACAATGTGGTTGCAGATTTCTTATCTAGGATAGAACATGAGGGTAAGGATACACCAATTGAAGATAATTTTATAGATGAACATATTTTTGCAGTATCTGCTAACACTCCATGGTATGTAGATATTGCTAATTATCTTTCTTCAGGGAAGGTGCCTCGTCATCTGTCATATAAGGAGTAAAGGAATATTATTCACTAGAGTACCCGATATTCATGGATGGCAGGATATCTCTTTCATACAGGGGCTGACCAACAGATTTAGCATTGTGTGGCATAAGATAATATCTATGAAATACTGAAGGATGCACATGATGGACCCTGTGGAGGACATTTTACAGATAAAATAACAAGTCAGAAAGTGTTGCAAAGGGGATATTACTGGCCCTCCATCTTTCATGATGCCCTGGATTATGAATGAAGGTGTGATAGTTGCCAATGGATGGGACAACCTAGGAAAGCAGATGAAATGCCTCTACAACCTCATATCGTCCTTGAACCATTTGAGAAATGGGCCATTGATTTTGTTGGACCCTTCAACTCACCTTATCATCAGAAAGCTTGCATCTTGTTCTGCACTGATTATGTAACCCAATGGGTGGAAGCCAGAGTAGTCACAAGAGCAACAGAACAAGTAGAAGCAGACTTTCTTTTTGAAAAAATCTTTGCCCGATATGGTACTCCAAGGGAAATTGTGTTGGATGGAGGATCATAGTTCACATCTCACATGATAGGAAAGTTGATGCAGAAATATGGGGTCAAACATAGAGTGACAACCCCCTATCACCCCCAGGCGAACAGGCAAGTAGAAAGCACAAACAAGGTATTGGAAAATATCTTGACAAAGACAGTAGAAAATCATCGCTGGGACTGGGCACAGAAACTTCCAGAAGCTTTATGGGCATACTGAACAACATGGAGGAACACAACTGGGTTTTCTCCATTTGAATTAGTCTATGGGAAAGTCCCCTTGTTTCCGGTGGAATTTGAAATCAGTACACTCAGAACAGCTCTAGAAGTAGGCCTAGACCTATCAGAAGCATAAAAACACTGACTGGAACAACTGAATGAGTTGGACGAGATTCAATCAATAGTTGTCCAGAAGACCATTGTTGTTCAACAGTAGAGAATGAAATGGCATGATAAATTTATCAAAAGTAAGGTGTTTCATGTAGGAGATTGGGCATTACTTTATGATTCCCGGTTTAAGGATTTCAAAGGAAAGCTTTGCACTCGTTGGATGGGGCCATATCAATTGGACGCAGTGTTCGACAATGGAACGGTTAGATTAATTATAATAGATGAGAATCATACCTCGTTCTTAGTAAATGGACACCGTCTAAAACTATACCACCGT
>JASDQU010401433.1:0-10920 GCA_032191745.1 Picea mariana | reverse complement strand
TATTTTCTATCTACTCCCAAAGAATAGTTTCATAAATTGGACTCCTTAATCCAAATGATGGTTTGCTTCAAACTTTGAAAAACACTAGTTCTCAAAATCTTTGAGTCAAGCAACTTTCAAGCAATGGCACTCAGGAGTGAGGGGTTATCTAGCTAAAATATTATTCCAGGAATCCATCAGAGTCAACAGTTCCTCAATCCGAGTCTCGTTTTTCATTTTATACCCTGTTGCAAGTCGCATCCCAAACCATTTCAAGGACTCTTGGCAATTCCTCCTCCAGGCATAAAATCCTAACGTAACAACATTTTTGAGATAAATGAGATTCTACATGCTTCTTTAGGCATGGAATAGGTGTTGAAATTGTCCATCCTCTCCTGAGACATGGTTTTGTAAATTGGACCTCTAAATCCAAATGTTGCATTGCTTCTTATTGAGCAAAGCACTAGTTAACGAAATCAATGAAAAAAACAACTTTTGAGGGGTTGGAACCAGGAGTGAGGGGTGATCTAGCTAAAATACTATGTGAGAAATCCAATAGAGACAATGGCGAGAAATCCAATAGAGACAATGGCTCTTCAATCCAAGTCTTGGTTTTCGTTTTATGCCTAGTTGCAATTCATATCCCAAACCATTTCGGGGACTCTCGGCCAATTCCCGCTCAAGGCATAAAAGACTAGTGGAGCAACAATTTTGAGTTCTGTGAGATGATGAAAGATTGTTTAGGCATGGACTAGGTGACCAAATTATCCATCATCTCCCGAGGAATGGTTTCATAAATTGGCCCCTTAATCCAAATGTTTCATGCTTCAAACTGAGAAAAACACAAGTTCTTGAAATCAATGATTAAAGCAAATTCTAAGGCATGCCACCTATGAGTGAGGGGTTCTATAGATGAATCACATGAGTGAGGGGATCTCTAGACGATGGTTCTTCAATCTGAGTCTCGTTTTTCATTTTATGATGAGTTGCAAGTCGCATCCCAAACCATTTCGGGGACTCTTGGCCAATTGCTCCTGAGGGCATAAAAACCTAACGGAGAAGCATTTTTGCATTCCATGAGATGCTACAATAATTTTTAAACATGGACTAGGTGACTATATTTTCCATCCTCTCCCGAGGCATGGTTTCATAAATTGGACCCCTAAATCCAAATGTTGTATTGCTTCTTATTGAGCAAAGCACTATTTATCGAAATAGATGAAAAAAACTACTTCTAAGGGGTTGGAACCGGGAGTGAGGGGTGCTCTAGCTGAAATCCTATGCCAGGAATCCATCGTAGTTGAAGGTTCCTCAATCTGAGTCTCAGTTTTTGTTTTATGCCCAACTGCAGGTCGCATCCAAAACCATTTCTGGGACTCTTGGCAATTCCTCCTCCGGGCATAAAATCCTAATGAAGAAGCATTTTTGAGCTCCATGAGATTTTGCATGCCTAATTAGGCATGATCTAGGTGACCACATTCTCCATCTTCTCCAGAGGCATGGTTTCGTAAATTGGACGCCTAAGTCCAAATGTTGCATTGCTTCTTACTCAACAAAGCACTAGTTATCAAAATCGATTAAAAAAACAAATTTTGAGGGATTGGAACTGGGAGTGAGGGGTGCTCCAGCTAAAATACTATGCCAAGAATCTAACAGACACAACAATTCATCAATCCAAGTCTTTTTTTTCATTTTATGCCCATTTGCAAGTCACATCCCAAACCATTTCGGGGAGCCTTGGTCAATTCTTGCTCAAGGCATAAAAGACTAACATAGAAACATTTTTGAGTTCTGTGAGATGTTGCAAGCTTGTTTAGGCATGGACTAGGTGAAAAAATTATCCATCCCCTCCCAAGGCATGGTTTTGTAAATTGGCCCCTTAATCCAAATGTTGTATTGCTTCAAACTAAGCAAAACACTAGTTCTTGAAATCAATGATTAAAGAAACTTCTGAGGCATGGCACCTATGAGTGAGGAGTGCTCTAGATGAAATCCTATCCTAGTAATCCATCGGAGTCAATGGTTCCTTAATTCGATTCTCGATATTTATTATATGCCTAGTTGCAAGTCGCATCCGAAACCATTTCAAGGACTCTTGGCCAATTTCTCTTTAGGGAATAAAAACCTAATGGAGTAGAATTTTTGAGTTTTGTGAGATGTTGCAAGATTTTTTATACATGGAATAGGTGGCTATATTTTCCATCCACTCCCAAAGAACAGTTTCATAAAATGAACCCCCAAATCCAAGTGTTACATTGCTTCTTACTGAGCAAAGCACTAGTTATCAAAATTGATGAAAAAAACTACTTCTGAGGGTTTGGAACAGGGAATGAGGAGTGATCTAGCTGAAATCCTATGCCAAGACTCCATCAAAGTCGACAGTTCCTCAATCCAAGTCTCGGTTTTCATTTTATGCCCAGTTGCAAGTCACATCCCAAACAATTTCAGGGACTCTTGGTAATTCCTCCTCAGCAAATAAAATCCTAACGAAGCTTCATTTTTGAGCTCCATAAGATTTTGCATGCTTATTTAGGCATGGAATAGGTGACCACATTTTCCATATGCTCCCGAGGCATGGTTTCATAAATTGGACCACTAAATCCAAATGTTGCATTGCTTCTTACTAAGCAAAGCACTAGTTATCAAAATCAATGAAAAAAACAAATTTTGAGGGATTGGATTTGGGAGTGAGGGGTGCTCTAGATAAATTCCTATGTCAGGAATGTAAGAGAGACGACGGTTCCTCATTATGAGTCTCGGTTCTTTTTTTATTCCTAGTTTAAAGTTCCATCCCATACCATTTTGGGGACTCTTGGTCAATTCCATCTCAGGGCATAAAAGACTAACGGAGAAACATTTTTGAGTTCTGTGAGATGCTACAAGATTTTTTCGACGTGGAATAGGTGACCAAATTATCCATTCTCTCCCGAGGCATGGTTTCATAAATTGGCCCCTTAATCCAAATATTGCATTGCTTCAAATTGAGCAAAACACTAGTTCTCGAAATCAATGATTAAAACAACTTCTAAGGTATGTCACCCATGAGTGAGGGGTGATCTAGATCAAAATATATCCCAATAATCCATCAGAGTCAACGGTTCCTTAATCTGAGTCTCGATATTCGTTAAATGCCAAGTTACAAGTTGCATCCTAAACCATTTCAGGGATTGTTGGTCAATTGCTCCTCATGACATAAAAACCTAACGGAGAAACATTTTTGAGTTCCATGAGATGTTGCAAGATTGTTTAGGCATGGACTAGGTGACTATATTTTCCATCCTCTCCTAAGGCATGGTTTTATAAATTGGACTTCTAAATCCAAATGTTGCATTTCTTCTTACTGAGTAAAGCACTAGTTATCGAAATCGATGAAAAAAACTACTTCCGAGGGGTTGGAACCGGGAGTTAGGGGTGCTCTAGCTAAAATCCTATGCCAGGAATCCATCAGAATCAACAGTTCATCAATCCAAGTCTCAGTTTTTGTTTTATGCTCAGTTGCAAGTCGTATCCCAAACCATTTCAAGGACTCTTGGTAATTCCTCCTTGGGGCATAAAGACTAACAGAGAAACATTTTTGAGCTCCATGAGATTTTGCATGCCTGATTAGGCATGATCTAGGTGACCACATTATCCATCTCCTCCCAAGGCATGGTTTCATAAATTGGACCCCTAAATCAAAATGTTGCATTACTTCTTACTCAGCAAAGCACTAGTTATCGAAATCGATGAAAAAAACAACTTTTGAGGGGTTGGAACTGGAAGTGAGGGGTGATCTCACTAAAATCATATGTCAGGAATCCAACAAAGATGATAGTACCTCAATCCGAGTCTCGGTTTTGTTTTATGCCTAGTTGCAAGTCGCATCCCATACCATTTCAGGGATTGTTAGCCAATTCCTGCTCAGGGCATAAATGACTAATGGAGCAACATTTTTGAGTTTCATGAGATGTTTCAAGCTTGTTTAGGCATGGACTAGGTGACCGAATTATTCATCTGCTCGCGAGGCATGGTTTTGTAAATTGGCCCCTTAATCCAAATGTTGCATTGCCTCAAAATGAGAAAAGCACTAGTTCCCAAAATCAATGATTAAAGAAACTTCTGAGGCATGGCGCCCATGAGTGAGGGGTGCTCAAGATCAAATCCTATCCCAATAATTCATAATAGTCGACGGTTCCTTAATCTGAGTCTTGATATTCGTTATATGCCTAGTTACAAGTGGCATCCCAAACCATTTCGAGGAATCTCGGCCAATTGCTCCTTAGGGCATAAAAACCTAACGAACCAACATTTTTGAGTTTGGTGAGATTTTTCAATATTGTTAGGCATGGACTAGGTGACTATATTTTCCATCCTCTCCCAAGGAACGGTTTCATAAATTGGACCCCTAAATCCAAATGTTGCATTGCTTCTTACTAAGCAAAGCACTAGTTATTGAAATCGATGAAGAAAACTACTTCTGGGGGGTTGAAATTGGGAGTGAGGGGTGTTCTAGATGAAATCCTATCCCAGGAATCCATTGAAGTCGATGGTTCCTCAATCTGAGTCTCGTTTTTCATTTTATGCCTAGTTGCAAGTTGCATCCCAAACCATTTCAAGGACTCTTGGCAATTCCTCCTCCGGGCATAAAAGTCTAACGAAGCAACATTTTTGAGCTCAATGAGATTTTGCATGCTTGTTTGGGCATGGACTAGGTGAACAAATTGTCCATCTTATCCCGAGGTATGGTTTCATAAATTGGACTCATAAATCCAAATGTTACATTGCTTCTTACTGAACAAAGCACTAGTTATCGAAATCGATGAAAAAAATAAATTTCGAGGGGTTGGAACCGGGACTGAGGGTTGCTCTAGCTAAAATCCTATGTCAGGAATCCAATAGAGATGAAGGTTCCTCAATCTGATTCTTGGTTTCATTTTACTACAAGTTGCAAGTCTCATCCCAAACAATTTCGGGGACTCTTGGGAAATTCTCTCTCAAGGCATAAAAGACTAACGAAGCAACAAATTTGAGTTGCATGAGATGTTGCAATCTTGTTTAGGCATGGATTAGGTGAAAAATTTATCCATCCACTCCTGAGGCATGGTTTCATAAATTGGCCCCTTAATCCAAATCTTACATTGCTTCAAACTGACCAAAACACTAGTTCTCCAAGTAAATGATTAAAGCAACTTCTGAGGCATGGCACCCATGAGTGAGGGGTTCTCTATATGAAATCCTATCCTAGTAATCCATCGGAGTCGAAGGTTCTTTAATCCAAGTCTCAATATTCGTTATATGCCTAGTTGCAAGTCCCATTCGAAACCATTTCAGGGACTCTTGGCCAATTGCTCCTCAGGGCATAAAAACCTAATGGAGCATCATTTTTGAGTTCTGTGAGATGTTGCAATATTGTTTATGCATGGACTAAGTGGCTAAATCGAAATGTTGCATTTATTCTTAATAATCAAAGCACTAGTTATTGAAATCGATGAAAAAAACTACTTCTGAGGGGTTGGAACCGGGAATGATGGGTGCTCTACCTGAAATCTTATCCCAGGAATCCATCATAGTCGATGGTTCCTCATTCTGAGTCTCGATTATCATTTTATGTCCAGTTTCAAGTCGCATACCAAACCATTTCGAGGACGCTTGGAAATTCCTCCTCCGGGCATAAAAGCCTAACGGAGCAACATTTTTTAACTCCATGAGATCCTACATGCTTGTTTAGGCATGGACTAGGTGACCACATTGTCCATCCGCTCCTGAGGTATGGTTTCGTAAATTGGACCCCTAAATCCAAATGTTGCATTGCTTCTTACTGAGCAAAGCACTAGTTATCAAAATCGATGAAAAAAACAAATTCTGAGTGGTTTGAATCGAGATTGAGGGGTGCTCTAGATAAAATCCTATATCAGGAATCCAACAGAGACAACGATTCCTCAATTTGAGTCTCAGTTTTCATTTTATGCCTAGTTGCAAGTCACATCCCAAACCATTTATGGGACTCTTGGCCAATTCCCACTCAGGGCATAAAAGACTAACGGAGAAACATTTTTGAGTTTCATGAGATGTTGCAAGCTTGTTTAGGCATGGACTAGGTGACTAAATCGAAATGTTGCATTGCTTCTTAATAATCAAAGCACTAGTTAATGAAATCAATGAAAAAAACTGCTTCTAAGGGGTTGGAACTGGGAGTGATGGGTGCTCTACCTGAAATCTTATCCCAGGAATCCATCGTAGTCAATGGTTCCTCATTCTGAGTCTCGGTTATCATTTTATGTCCAATTGCAAGTCGCATCCCAAACCATTTCGAGGACTCCTGGAAATTCCTCCTCCGGGCATAAAAGCCTAATAGAGCAGATTTTTGAGCTCCATGAGATCCTACATGCTTGTTTAGGCATGGACTAGGTGACTACATTGTCCATCCTCTCTTGAGGCATGGTTTCATAAATTGGACCCCTAAATCCAAATGTTGCATTGCTTCTTACTGAGCAAAGCACTAGTTATCAAAATCGATGAAAAAAACAAATTCTGAGGGGTTGGAATTGAGATTGAGGGGTGCTCTAGATAAAATCCTATATCAGGAATCCAACAGAGACAACGATTCATCAATACGAGTCTTGGTTTTCATTTTATGCCCAGTTGCAAGTCACATCCCATACCATTTAGGGGACTCTTGGCCAATTCCCATTTAGGACATAAAAGACTAACGAAGAAACATTTTTGAGTTCCGTGAGATGTTGCAAGCTTGTTTAGGCATGGACTAGGTGACCAAATTATCCATCCACTCCTGAGGCATTGTTTCATAAATTGGCCCCTTAATCCATATGTTGCATTGCTTCAAACTGAGAAAAACACTAGTTATCAAAATCAATGATTAAAGAAACTTGTAAGGCATGGCACCCAATATTGAGGGGTGCTCTAGATGAAATCTTATCCCAACAGTCCATCATATTCAACGATTCTTTAATCTGTGTCTCTATATTATTTATATTCCCAATTGCAATTCACATCCCAAACCATTTCAGGGACTCTTGGCCAATTGCTCCTCAAGGAATAATAACCTAACGGAGCAACATTTTTGATTTATGTGAGATGATGCAAGATTGTTTAGGCGTGAATCAGGTGAATAAATGCAAATGTTTCATTGCTTCTTACTAATCAAAGCACTAGTTATCGAAATCGATGAAAAAAACTACTTCTGAGGGGTTCGAACCAGAAGTGAGGGGTGGTCTAGTTGAAATCTTATCACAGGAATCCATCGAACTAGACAGTTCCTCATTCCAAGTCTCATTTTTTGTTTTATGTCCAGTTGCAAGTCGCCTCCCAAACCATTTCGGGGACTCTTCACCATTCCTCCTATGAGAATAAAACCTTAATGGAGCAGAATTTTTGAGCTCCATGAGATTATGCATGCTTTTTTAGGCATGGATTAGGTGACCACATTGTTCATCCGCTCCCGAGGCATGGTTTCGTAAATTGGACCCATAAATCCAAATGTTTCATTGCTTCATACTGAGAAAAGCACTAGTTTTCAAAATCAATGAAAAAAACAAATTCCGAGGGGTTGAAATCGAGAGTGAGGGGTGCTCTAGATAAAATCCTATGTCAAGAATCCAACAGAGATGACAGTTCCTCAATCTGATTCTTGGTTTTCATTTTATTCCCAGTTGCAAGTCACATCCCAAACCATTTCGGGAACTCTTGGCCAATTTTCACTTAGGGCATAAAAGACTAATGGAGAAACATTTTTGAGTTGCGTAAGATGCTGCAAGATTGTTTAGGCATGGACTAGGAAAAAAAATTATCCATCTGCTCCCGAGGCATGGTTTTGTAAATTATCCCCTTAATCCAAATGTTGCATTGCTTCAAACTGAGCAAAACACTAGTTCTCCAAATCAATGATTAAAGCAACTTCTGAGGCATGTCACCCATGAGTGAGGGGTGTTCTATATGAAATCATATCCTAGTAATCCATCGGAGTCAACAGTTCTTTAATCTGAGTCTCGATATTCATTATATTCCCAGTTGCAAGTTGCATCCCAAACCATTTCAAGGACTCTTGGCCAATTGCTCTTCAGGGCATAAAAACCTAACAGAGCATCATTTTTTAGTTCTGTGAAATGCTTCAAGATTGTTTATGTTGGGTATGTGTTATATTCTTTGCATGCGTGTGTGTTTGGGTGCGTCAGATATGACAACTGTGTCTGATGATCCCTTTTTGGGCATTTTTTGCTATTTTTAGTGGATTTGTAAATTAATCTCGGATTAAGGGATTAGGGTTTTGGTATCTATGGAATACCTAAAAACATTGTATATATTGTATGGAGAATGGTGAAATTCGATATAATGAAAATAAGAAAGGTTTTCCCAGTTGAGGGTTTCTGGTATAAAATCTCTGTGTACTATGTGTATGAGCCATTGATTAATTTATGTATTGCTTAAGAATCTATATGCATTTATTTACTTCGCAAGTTTAAAACTTACAAGTGGTATCAGAGCTTGTTTTTGGATTTAGAGGGACGCCTTTGTTGCTGAGGGTTTGGCTCAGTCTTGATAGATCAAGTTTATCCTGGGTCTATGATAAACCCGGGTTTAGTGGGAGATTTTGTAGTGGAGATTCGAGTAAAGAAAGAGGAATGGCGAGCTCATCTAGAATCGAGATAAAGAAGTTCAACGGTAAAAACTTTGAGCAATGGAAGCTCAATATGGAGGACCTTCTTGTAGACAAAGAAGAATGGATCATTGTGGATCCTAGTACACAGCCTACTGGTACACCATATACAAACACACAGGCTACTGGTACACAACCTATCAGTACACAAACTATTAGTACACCAGTTACTGGTATGTTGAAGGAAGATTGGGACAAATTGGACAGAAGAGCAAGGAGTACTATTTGAATCTGCCTAGCAGATTCAGTGTTGTTGAATGTCTTGGGAGAATCTATAGCCAATGAACTATGGGATAAGTTAGGGAATTTTTATCAATCAAAGTCCCTATTAAACAAGTTGTTTCTTCAAAAGAAGTTGTATCATCTTAGGATGGAAGATGGAGATTCTATGACAGAACATCTAAATTCCTTTAATACTCTGGTAAGTCAACTTGGATCTGTTAATATTACGATTGAAGAAGAAGATAAGTGTATTACTTTGTTATGTTCTTTTCCAGACTCTTGGGATAATATAGTTGTAGCAATAGGTAGTACCACTTAATCTACATTGAAGTATGAGGATGTAGTTGCATCCTTGTTATATGAAGAGACGAGGCGAAAAAGCATGGATGGTCATAGCACAGATGCTTTATTTGTAAGAGGGCATACCCAAGACATGAACCCTGGTAAGCCTTCGGGGTGGAGATCTAAATATACAGGTAGATCTAAGTCTCCAGGAAAATATTTGAGGAAATGATGGAAGTGTGGTAAATCAGGGCATTATAAGAAAGATTGCAAGTCTAAGAAGGTTGAAAAACCAAAGGGATCTAATAGTACCTCTTCCATGGAGGTGAAAACTTCCATTGAAGAAGGAGGTGATGTTTTCCTAGCATCTACAAGTACACATGCAGACCATGGTGTATGGTTGATCGACTCAGGTGCATCATATCATATGACTCCTCACAGGGAGTGGCTCTCTAAATATGAAAAATATGATGGTGGTGATTTATTCCAAGGAGATGACTCGACAGAAAAAATATTGGGACGTGGAAGGGTTAAGTGGCTGCTAAATGATGGAAGGATTAGAACTCTTCCTGGGGTTCTACACATTCCAAAACTAGCCAGGAGCCTAATATTTGTAAGCAAGTTGAGTGATGTAGAAGTGAAAACTGTATTTGAAAAGAACACTTGCACGATGGTACGAGGAGCAATGGTGTTGATGAGGGGAGTTCGTTGTGGAACTTTGTACAAGTTATTGGGAAGAACTTATACTAATGGGTGTATCAAGGACTGGGGCATATTGGAGAAAAGGGCCTTTGAACACTACACGGTAAAGGTATGATTGAGGGTATGTCTAATTGCACTCTGGATTTTGATTTCTATGAAAATTTCATATATGCTAAATAGAATCGAGTAAGATTCCCATCTGGTGCTAGAAGAGCAAAGGGGATATTAGAGTTGATACACAGTGATGTGTTTGGACCTGTTCCTGTTCCATCCCTAGGTAAATCTGTGTATTATGTTTCATTCATAGATGATTTTTCAAGGAACACATGGATTTATTTTCTTAGAAAGAAATCTGAGGTATTTGATAAATTAAAAGAGTTTAAGGCTCTAGTAGAAAATTAGATAGAGAAGAAAATAAAGGTATTGGGAACAGATAATGGTGGAGAATTCTGTGGAAATGAATTCAAAGAATTCTGTAAGAAGTGTGGTATAGCAAGGAAGAAAACTACTCCATACACTCCTCAGCAGAATGGAGTTGCAGAAAGGATGAACATGACACTGATGGAAAAAGCAAGGAGCATGCTCAACGGTGTCGGGTTAGGACAAGAATTCTGGGTAGAGACAGTGAGTACAGAATGTTACCTGGTCAATCGATCACCTTCATCAGCGTTGGATGATACAAATCCACATGAGGTATGGTCTGGAAAGAAACCCTCTCTTCAACATCTTAGAGTTTTTGGTTGTGATGCTTATGTACATGTTCCAAAGGAAAATAGGAGTAAGCTGGATAATAAGGCTGAAAAGTGTATCTTTATTGGTTATAAAGATGGTGTGAAAGGTTATAAGATTTGGAACCCAGAAACCAAGAAAACTGTTTACAGTCGAGATGTTTTTTTCAGAGAGGTAAAAGATGTGTCCAAATAGGAATTCCCACAAATGCAAGATGAACCTGAGAAAATAGAACTTGAGTTGGATGATTCAAAATCTAAATCATCTGAAGAAGAGGAAGCAAAGGAAGCAAAAGAAGAAGAAGAAGAACCTCATACCCCAGTATTGAGGAGATCAGTGAGAGATAGAAGGAA
>JASDQU010401420.1:0-10808 GCA_032191745.1 Picea mariana | reverse complement strand
CCTTTACCTTTGTAGTTTGGCCAAACAAAACCTTCTTCATGTTGGGGTAGTTTTGTTTTTTCTTTCTCCATTATTTTATTTAGCGGTCATTCCCTGAATAAATTCCCGTGTTTGTGACATTTCCTTCATATAAATGAGATCTGTTCATAATCAATATTTTGGATTCATTTCTCATCCCTAAATTCCAAGCATATTTCTTCCGGGAGTGCACCCGAAACATCCATCTCAATACATATTCTTTCAAATGAGGTGTATTTTCCTTTTAAGTTCTCATCCTATGCCTTGAAAAGTTTTCCCAGTTTATTCCCTATTGCCTCGAAGGTGGTAGGTAGCCAATATTCTAAAGGTAGAGAATAAATTTTGATCCAAACTATCAAACAATTGAAAGTCTCCTTTTCCGGGGAGAAATTTTCTTTCTAGGGTCGCATATACAACCCATATGAGGCATGAAAGTAGGGCTCTCCTTCAAAAAAATTGTCTCTTTCCTCTAGATTCATGAAGACAACTATGAAAAATCCTTTTGATCCTAGGTGTAGGTCCACCTCTCTGCATGGTTTCCAATGGTATTTGATCCAACTTCGTAGGAATTTTTCGGTTGGCCATAGGCCCATAAACTTGAAAATCAAGGAATGCACCCTCATATGATCTCTATATTCTTGTGTATGTGGATATTCTAGAACAAATTTTGGATCACTGTAATTTTTTTCTTGCATGCATTGTTCCCACCCACTCCCATTGGATGTGTTGGGTTTGTCACCTTGTTTTGGTTCTCATTATTCTCTTCTCTATCTTGTCCTCTTTTCTCGTGCCTATACTCTTTGTGTGCCTCTGACGCATAACCAAATGCCCATGTTTGTGGGGCCTTGAACCCCCCCGGAACGCAAGCCTTTCCCTTTGTCTACCACGACTTTTCGATAGGAGGGAGCCTTGATACCTCCCCCTTTGGTAACCATGTTTCTCGTTGAAAACCCTAAAACCTACAAAAACCGTGATTGCAATTCAGACATGCTGACAACCTCCCCTATTCCGTGTAATAGTTGTTTTGTTCCTACTATCATCCTGCCATATAACTCATTATTACTATTCATGCGCACGCTTACTAACGCACCTTGAAAAATAATATATCTGATTCGCGCGGTGCGTCATGTACCATAATGGACCGGTGTGTTAGAGGTACTGAGACACACTACTGAATAACTAAATAATTTTAGGCAGTGCATCAATAAATGAATGTGAAAGTGTGTTCCTCTTTACCTATGCACTGTCAAGGAATTTAACATTATGTTGTGGTGCACCCTATAAATTTATAGGGGGCATCGACCACGGTGTGAGTCAAATGTCTCGAACACACCGCATAGCTTTTTTTTTTTTAAACAGTGAAAAATTAACTCAATTTTAAATTTTAATCTGCCGAAAACTTAAGTTATAAAGAAACAAAGATATTACCTGGACATTTTGTCGTCAGGGAGGTATGGTTGGCATGTAGTCAAAAAAACCAATTTTTCCCACCGTTTGGAAAAATTCGAAAGCCATGCACAAAAATATAGACGGAAGGAAGGAAAGAAAGCGAAACACCGATGGCATGGCGCTTTAGAGAGGAAAAATTGGCACCAGTGCTTTCGAGCTCTACAAAACTAAAAATGGTAAAAATGAATTTTACGTACTATAGTTTTTTTTTTTATTAAACCCTATTTTGGTGCGCTCGATGACTGAACACACTAGTGCTACAATATTTATGTAGCACCCTAGATAAATTTTTTTACAAATAACCTAAACACGATGTGCCCTTTTAGAGCATGGGTGCGAACCGTTCTCTGGTTACTATCGAGCACACCGACGCATATATTATCTGAGGCACCAGTGCGTCAGGTGTTACATAGGGCACTGATTTTTTTTTTTTAAAGTAACCCTAACACGGTGCTCCCTTTGGAGCAATGGTGCCCCACGGTGTGTTAGTATACTACAGAGCACACCAACATATGTTTTTTGAAATAATCCTACAATGGTGCATAAATGTTTTTATTTAACCATGTCACGATGTGCTCTATTATTAGTGGCACTAATGTATCTGGGTTTAACAAGTGCACCGGATTATATTTTTTCTTAAAACCTATTACGATGTATCCCAAAAGAGAATGTGTGTTGACCAGTGCGTCAGTATACCATAGAGCACACTAGAGTATATTTTTCAAAATAATCCTACGATGGTGTGTGTTTTTTTTATTTAATCATGTCATGGTGAAGTTATTGATGCAATTCCCCGGTGTGTTGGTGTGTTATAGATGCACCAGTGTGGTGTATTTTAAATACATGCACTGTTCTCCTTTAAAAGTTATCGAAATTTTTATTTTCTACTAATATAGATTAGAATTTTTCTATACTAAGCATGTTGTAGACTCAAGGATTTGGTGATCTCCCAACTATATTATAAATGGGAAATGATTATAGTATAGGATTTTGAGAGATGGTTATGATCATTGACGGTAAGTTCAAGGTTATGATCATTGATGGAGAGATCAAGAAAGTTTTGATCATTGATAGTGAGATCATGTAGGTTATGATCATTGACGACGAGATCACATAAGTTACAATTATTGACGGCAAGAACACGCAGGTTATGATCATTGACGATCATGCAAGATGGTTATGATCATTGACAATGAGATCACACAAGGTTAAAATAATTGATGATCATGATGGCGATATGGGAAGGGCGATCCAGAGGGTAGTAGGTACACATGGAGAAAGATTCCCATCGTGGAAATCATGGTCATAAGAACTCAAATTGTCATCATAATCACCCACAATTGTGAATTAGAAACTAATGTAGATTAGAATTTTTCTAGACAACCCATTAGTTGGGAGTTCACCAAATACTTGAGTCTACAACATGCTTCAGATGATTATAGATTAGAATTTTGAGAGACTACCCATACTTTAGACTCAAGTCTTTACAATTGAAATTACTATACTTTAGACTCAAGTCTTTACAACCAAAATGCATATACTTTAGACTCAATTATTTACAGCTAAAATGTAGACAAAAACAATCACAGAAATGCCCAAGAAACAAATCCCTCTCCCTCTCCCTTGCCTCCCAATCTCGTACAACATTGTACAGGTCAATCCTCTACTGCTGCTCTCTCGGTTGATGTCTCTGCATGATTAATAATATGACCAATAATGTTTTTTAATTTAACTTTTTACAGTGCACTAAATAACTAGCCACACTGGTGCATTGTTATTTACATAGCGCACCAGAGTATTTTTTCGAAAATCTTATCACGTTGCGCCATTTTTTGGGAGAAGTCATCCGTACTAGTGCAATTGTTTAAGTAGCACACCATCGTATATAAAAAAAAATTAAAATAACACTACCATGGTGCACAATGTTTTAGAGCAACTGTGCACCCCGGTGCGCCATTATTTTTGTAGCGCACCAAAGTATTTGTTTTGTTTGAAATAACCCTACTATGGTGCGTTAGTTTTGCAGGAACTGGTGCGTCGTTTGTATAAAATGCACAAGTGCACTATATATTTATAAACACACCATACAAAAACATCTTCTAAAACCTTCCATCACTCTCCTCCACTAGTATCCTCTGTTATAAACAGATGTTTCGGATATTTTAATAGGGGTGTCTACAAAAGCCTCTGCTAGAGGGTATTTTCCTTGTAGTGGCACTTAATTGAAATTGTTTTCTTGACATTTAATATTCATGTAATTCCTAGACAAAATAATCAGAAAGTTGATTCATTAGCAGTGGCAGCAAGTACTTTCAAGCCTCCTGAGGTTCCTAATCTCAAATATGAAGTGGAAATGAAGTATAGACCTTCAATCTTTGATAATTTTAAACATTGGGAGGTATTTGAAGATGATCAACAGATTAAAAAGTTTTTCTAAGTGGTTGACAAATTTTATACAACTCATATTGATCAATATGGTGATTAAAATGACGAACAAATTAGTCAAAATAGTCATTTAGATCCTAAAATTCAAAATACGATTTCTAACCATAAAATGATAGTATTAAGAAATAATCAAATTCTAAAAGGATTAGTGCCTCTTAATTTTTTTTTTATTAAATACGATGTTGTTGTTAAACTTGTTGTTCATCCTCAAATTTAAGAAGTTGAAGATTTTAATACTGGTATTGAACAAGAACCAAAGAATATCAAGCTCTCAAAACTTCTACTTTTTGACCATAAAATTGGGTATGTTGATTTATTTAAAGAATTTATCGAAGTGTTTGCATGGACATATGAAGATATAAAGACTTATGATACCATCATAGTTCATAATAGAATTCCACTTAAGGTGGGATATAAACCATTCAAACAAAGACTAACAAATAAACCCCATTATTTTCCCAATAATTGAAAAGGAACTGAAAAAATTGTTAGAAGTAAAAATCATAGTTCCTCTTAGATATTCTTCATGGGTTGCAAATTTAGTACCTGTTAGAAAGAAGAATGGTGAAATTAGACTTTGTGTTGATTTTAGAAATCTTAATAGATATTCATTAAAGGATAATTATCCTCTTCCTAAAATGGATCATGTGTTACAAAAGGTATTGGGAGCTAATCGAATCTCTACGATTGATGGATTTGTAGGCTATAACCAGATTGTTGTGCATGAAAAAGACAGGGAGATGAAAACATTTACAACACCTTGGGGAAACTTTATGTATGAAAAAATTACCTTTCTTCTAATGAATGCAGGAGCAACATTTCAGAGGGTGATGGACATAGATTTCGTTGGAGAAAAAGACAAATTTATTGTTATATACTTAGATGATCTGATTATTTTCTCCAAATTAGATGATGAACATTTAAAACATCTTAGACAAACTTTTATTAAATGTAAAAAATATGGTTTGTCAATTAATCCTAAGAAATCACATTTTTTTGTATAGGAAGGAAACATTCTTCGAGATATTGTCCCAGGGGAAGGAGTGAAGATTGACCCTCAACGTTTTGAAGGAATGAAAGTTATCATCCTACCAAGAAGCAAGAAAGAGATCTAGTCATTTCTTGGAAAAATCAAATTTTTGAGAAGGTTAATTCCTAATTTTGCTAAAGTAGTAAAGGATCTGATAGACCTGTTAAGAAAATATATTGAAGTTAAATGGTCTTCGTAGGATAGATATTCATTTGATCAAATTAAGAAATTTTTCCATACTATTCAAAGGAATTTTTTATATTTTCTTTTGGCTCTGATAACACAATTTCTCCAATCCTTTTGCAAATAAATGGGGGAAATCAAGAACAAACAATTGCATTTTTTAGAACGAGTTTAAGTGCTTCTAAAATCAAATATAACATCATTGAAAAAAATTGTATACATTGGTTAAATCTCTGAAATATTTTAGAGTTTATGTTCTTCATTCCAAAATAATTGCATATGTACCTAGTATCACAATGAAAGAGACTCTAAATCAACTTGATAGTGATGGATAAAGAGGAAAATGACAAAAATTCAGGAGTATGACCTTGAAATAAAACCAACAAAATTGATTAAAGTACAAGGTTTGGCCAAGCTTCTAGCATAATCAAATTGCAGAGTTCTTGGAATAAATGCAATTTCAGAAATGACAGAACACTCTTCAATAGAGTTTGATGAAGCAAATTTGTAGTAGCCCCTAGTCAAGGTACATATAAGTTTTCTTTATCTCCTTGGTTCAAAGACATTGTTTTTTATTTACAATCCTTTGAATGTCCATCTGATTTCAATCAAGAAAAATCTAGATCCCTTAAGCTTCAAGCAATCAAGTATTTCATAATAGATGAAAATATTTATTGGAAGGATCCTTTGGGAATTTTATTAAACTTTGTTGTCGAAGAAGAGACTGTAGGGATCATAGATGATTTTCACAAAGGAATATGTGGAGGAAACTATGCTTGGAGATCCACAACGTACAAAATCTTGAGAGTAGGCTATTATTGGCCAAAGTTATTTTCAGAAGTGAATGCAATGGTAAGATATTTTAAAGAATTTCATATTTTTTGCAGGAAAACAAAATCTTCCTTCATTGCCATTGGTGCCAATAAAATTTGAAGTTCCTTTCCAGCAATGGGGCCTAGACTTCATAGGCAAGATTCATCCTGCATATAGTGTACAACACTAGTGGATTTTAACTACAACATACTATTTTTCCAAATGGGTGGAAGAAATTCCTACCAAATTTGATATTGATGCAATTGTAATCAAATATCTTGAAGAAAATACTCTTGCTATATTTGGATGCCCCGGGAAAATCATAACTAACAATGATCAAAATTTTATATCTCTTGCAATGATAGATTTTTGTGAGAAATATAACATTATTCTTGGACACTCTACTGCCTATTATCCCCAGGGTAATGGATTGGAAGAATCATCAAACAAGAGTTTAATGAGAGTCATTAATAAAGTGTTAAATAATAATAAAAGGGCTTGGAATTCTCACACAAAATTTGCACTTTGGGCCAACATAATCCATACTAAAAGATCCACAGGTATACCTCATTTCCAATTAATTTATGGCATTGATGTTGTACTTCCTATTAATCATGTTTTTCCTGTAATGAAATTGTTGCAAGAAAGTAAAGATGATTCTAATGATCTTACCAGAAGAATGAACCAACTAATTGAAGTACAACAAACCATAGAATAAGGTAATGAGAAATTTCAGGAATATCAAGACAAGATGAAATCCATCTTTGATAGGAGATCAAAACAAATAAATTTCATTGTTGGTGACTTAGTGCTGAGACGAGATAGTAGGAGAGAAGATCATGGAAAGCATGGAAATTTTGATCATTTATGGCTTGGACCTTACAAGATTGTTGCAGTTAAAGGAAACAATTCATTTTCCCTTCAAAGTATAGGAGGAGATTTACTGGAATTTCCTATGAATGGGCGGTTCTTGAAACATTTCATTCAATTTTAAAAGTTTTGTTTTTTCATTCATTGTATATTACCGGTTTTATTAGTTTTACTTTTTCAGTTTTCAAAAGGATTTCTAAGAAAATATTTTTGAAATAAGTTTTGGATTTGAAGTGTGACACATGAATGTTCATCATCATTAAGGATGTTCCAATTAAAAAAAAAAATAGAATGTCCTTCTTTAGGAAATTGCATTTATTAATAGACATTCTCTTTAAATAGTTTAAATCCTTAAGTTCTCCAATTTTAAATCTTAATAGAAAATATTGTTCTAACTACTATTGGAGAGATTTTGACATATTACTTTAAAAACCAGAAAGGAGAACATCTTACTTATTTCCTCATGAAAGTTGAAAAGGTTTGTTTTCGTTAAATCTTTCTAGGTAGAATCTCTAGTGTCAAACTTATAACTAATTGTTTTACTCAAGGATTGCAACTAAATTGGTATACTTTAGAAACATAGAGTTGGGATTGAGGAAATGAAAATATTTATGAGTATACTTTATCACTCGGCCATTTCTAACTCGTCCTTAATCATCATCCCTTGGTGTGAAAAACACATTGATTTCCCCATATCATGCAAACTGTCAAACAAATTGAAACATATGGTGAAAGGAAATTCAATTGGGAAATGAAAGTATCTTCATCGAGGTTATGGATGCTTGTTGGAAGTGAAGCAAGGCTTGTGATGTTTGAGTGACTACACCGTAGGCTATGGAAAATTTTTGGCAGTATAGGAACACCATGAGGATGAGAAATATTGCCAATGAGTATATTTATTTTATTACTCAATCAAAATAGTTTCCTTAGAAACAATTATGTTATGACCTTAATGGTTATCTTTGAAATCCTAAAAATCCCTTGAGTTTCTAAACACTGGTTATAAATTTGACTCTTCAACCAAAACAATTATGGTTGCATTACCCTAAACAGTTCCTCAGTAAAGTTAATGAGTGAAATTCTTTTTATCCTTCTCTGATCTCACTCTATTAAAACATGTTGAATTCTAACATTATTAGTGGTTTAGTCTCTTCAATTATAGATTAATCACATAAATGAGAAGATAAGGTTTATTGTTGTTTAAAAGATAAATTAACATTCAGTTAGAGTGTTGTTGATGAGTCTGAATTTGCCCAACAATGGAAAGGGGTACTCCCCAGTACATAGTCCTAACTAGACTATGCATCATTTAGATTAGGAGTCCCATCTAGAATTTGGTCCAGCTTCCATTGTTACTATTTTGGGGGTTTTAGCCGGTTTGTGGTCCATTGTACTAGTGAGAGTGGATAACTGAAGTAAATGTAATGAAAATATGTAGATGAATACTTTGTATGAAAATCTAACTAACCTATTACTAGCCTAAGCTAATATATCCTATCTAGGAGAATACTAAAGTAACCAGTGAACTGTAAAATGAAACTAAATCATGCACGACTTCTACACAGATAGCTGAGATAAAGAGAAAGATCAGAAAAAAGTGTATACACGTATGTATAACCAGTCTAGTAGTCTATGTTACAATAATGCATATATTAACAACTCACAAATCTCAAGGCATCAAGATATTTAAAGAAATACTCTAAACTGAAGAATAACACAAATTGTATGAGATTTAGTCTATAACAACATAGCATTCTTATAGTCCATAGGAAAAAAATTCATCTTCACCAGAAGTAGTTCTCAACTCAGATATGTTCATACACAAGAATTCCTTCTATAACAACTGGCCATGAGGGCTTCTCCCATATCCCAAGTCCTAAGCCATTGCCTGTCAAATATGTGTCTATACCTGCAGTAGATGTTCCTGGGATGTCCACCTCCCTAGAATGTGTGTCATCCCTTCTGTATTTTGTGTTTTCTTTTGTATTTCTTCTTCAACAGTTTTGTTTTCTACTTCTTTTATCACTTTCTCTTCTTGATTTGTTGTTGCTCATTCCTTCTACTTAATTTCTTGTTTTGCTACGGATTTTTCTTATTCTTCAGCTTTAGCTCTTGCTTTTTCATCCTCATTCTTTAGCTTCTTCTTGCTCATGTCATTTTTATTTTTTAAATATTTTTCTTTGTCCCTCCTCTTTTTCTCTGTTGGTACCTCTTCTTCTTCCTCTACAGATCCTGAGTGTGTTAAGATGGAAATAGGGGAAAGGTTCCCAACTTGTTCTTGTTCTGCCTCTTTTCTGGTTTCTTCTCTTTATTTTTCTACGTCTGCAATTATTCCCTTCAGTTGGCCACTCCTGTTGAAAATAACTTCATCATATGTCATGGCGTTCTCGTGTACCTCTTGTTCTTCCCAAATATCTGTAGTATACTCATAAGGCAATCTGATGTTGTTGAAATGCTCCTTGACAATACCTTTAGGATCATGTCTCCTGAATCGCTCTTCCTCAAAGTGATAGGAAAGAAGGGTATTTACTTCTGCTTGAGACTGTTAAATATTTTCAAATAAATAGTTGCCAACATACAGAGGTAGCTGGGGGGAAATTTCTTTCTTCAATCTATACAACATTCCTCCAAATTCGTGTATAATGGTTTGATATGTTATTTCTTCGAGAACAAGATTGTTGGGAACAAACCGTTGAAGTAAATGTGGTGGATTCATCACACCATATAGTCTTATGTAAGTATAGTTCTCCATGAGGTACCAGTCCCTGATCCTCCTTATAACTGTTATGGATTTTTCATTCATGCACGGGGGAGTGGCACAAAATATGAACTCATACAGTGAAGCGAGAAAGTGTTCTCATATCCTTTGATACTCTATATGATATTTATGCTCTCAGAGCACCTTACAATATATGTGAATTGCAGGGTCAGATGGTAACCAACTCCACCCCATGTTAGGGTACATGTGAGTTGTGCACATGATGTCCAATAGGTACAAGGACATGTGGAAACTTGGGAACGTCCCCGATTGATCTTGTTTGACTATGAAGATAGATGCGGTAAGGTTCTCGGACAAGATTTCAGCCCATTTGAATGATGTTCCTTCATCTGTGCAGTAATATATTAGAGGCATGTAGGAAAAGGGGAATTGTGCTGCATCGGGTTCCCCGTATAATATGCACAACATGGCTACCAAATATCAGTAGGGTATTCTTAAGGTGCTCATGGGGTACCCACTTTTGGGTCTGTACTTAAATTTCTTGTCTTCCTTATACCACTCGAGGAACAAATCTTTAGGTGTGTACTCAAAATCGCTGAGAAGTTCACCATCCAACTTTTTACTTCATTCTTCAATATGGTAGCACTTGTCCAAAAAATCCAGTCTAAAAGAAGCTATGGGTTCCTTTCTCGCATCGTAGATGTATCTACTGCTTATGTCAGTGTTCTTTAGAATCCAAAAGTGTAACATCCTGCTCTGGCGCACTTACAAAACTTATTATTTGAGGACACTTGCTCGCAAGTGATCCGGATTTTTATGATGATAAAACTTTTTCTCTCATTATGATGTGTTAAGTTATATGACATGATGTTTTTACTACCTTGATGTAGACAGGTGCTGCTGACTCAGCTTCTTTAAGTGTGCAGGGTTTCGGACCTTGAGGATGCAGAGGCATCGGTAGAACTCCCTTGGACTCCGGATTGAGTCAGGGAGTGGGGTATTTGAGTTGTTTCATTTACGGTTATATTGTTTGGATTTGATGAATATGCTATTGGTTTTATGATGTATTGTTGACATGATATGACATGGTGGTTGATGATGCAGGCTGACGATAGCTTGCCGACCGGACTCACATATGGAGTAAAGGGGCCACACACGATATCCAGAGAGATTGAGGGAGAGGTGTGGACAACAGCCCTGCCACAGCCTACTAGCACTCCCGCCGTGGCTCGAACTGTAGGTTAACGATTACCTAGTTCGAGGGGATCCACGATGCCGTGA
>JASDQU010401416.1:0-10866 GCA_032191745.1 Picea mariana | reverse complement strand
ATCATAATAGAAATGAAACCATTCGTGCGACTCAATCAATCGCGAACTCTCTTAGCATGAGACGAAAATAAGCTGGAGTAAGGAGAACTGTCTGTCATAAAACAAGAAATCTCATATACAGATACATAAGCTGATAACTAGAATAGCAGTTAAAACACTGCAGTCGGGAGCTCCGCTCTACCATCGATCCTACAAAAATGGCAAAACTGCCTACACATACTCCTGGGTCCATTTCGCCTAGTAGAGGTGTCTCCTCAATCAAATCTGTCTTATGTTCCCCTATCATACTTTGCTTTAATTCAGCATGGCTCGCATCAGGTGGTAGCTAAGCCCCCTTGAATGTTGACTTGGCATGTGCAGGCTCTTCTGGCTAGTCGAGGACATGGACATGGCTTTTGTGGGAAAACCAATGCAAAGGNGGCGATGTTTCAACCGCCTCCCCTCTACTCCATTCTTTCCAAGCAAGTATCGGGATTGAGATCTAGTCGAGCCAACACTTAGAGAACACAATGATCTCTTCTGCAGCTAAAATCAGCACTTTGACCTTTTGCGCAGCTCCTTCTATCGCCTCCAAGTGACCCCGGGCTACGACCCTGCGCTTACTCCCGAAGCGCTTTCGACGTTCGCGAATGGAAGGAGTAAATCCTTGCTCCTTGTAATCACGATGAGAAAAATGCCGAGAGGCCTAATCCGGCGCCACGCACTCCTTTGGATCAAACGGTTTTGAATTCTCCCGACAGCGTTGTGGGTCCCAGGTCCTAGACACTCTCACCACTTCATGTCTCGCAACAAGGAGGAGGCTGGCCCTCATTCTTCAAAGTTACGAGGGGCGAGGAGGCGATGGAACCCAATCATGCACCACGTGTCCCTCTTTGATGGATGGCTGAAAATGCTCTGTGGTGTCATGGGCCCCATCTAATATGTTCTCGGCATTCGTGAATATGAAAAGGACAACCTTATAGAAATCGCGATGAGCGATATGCCGAGATGGCTCATTCTGGTGCCACGTGTCCCTCGAATCTAACGGTCCCAGACTCATCCGTGCTTCAGTGGACCCCAAGTCCTGAACACTCTCGCTACTTTGCATATCGGGAGATGATGGAGCCACTTTTTGCGCGTTGGAGCTGCGATGAGCGAGGCGCCGAGATGGCTCTTCCTACGGCCAGTTGTCCCCTCTGGATGGACGGCTGGGATCTTTTTTGGTGATATACGAGAGCTATCCATTGCGCTAATTCTGGCGCAACTCTGCCAACTACGATTCCCCACCGATCGTTGATCTTCTTTATACATAGATCCTGGCCGTTGATGACCTACTTTTCCCGCTCGCTTGATTGGAAGTCGAAAAAATGAGAATTCTCCATGCTACGCTCGGGCGATTCTCGTGTAACTTGCAGACCCGAATGCTCTCGATCCCAAGACAAGAATTATCACTAAAAACATGCACCCAGATCCAGGAGCTAGTGCCCAAATTAGGGGGATTAGCCTGATATTTTCCAAAAAATGGGTTTTTTAACATTGGAAAATGTTTTTTTCAGTGATTTTATTAGCAAATTTAATGGATTTTGGTCATTTTTGGGAGATTTTGGACTCTTTTTGAGCCCAGATTTTGGGAGGAAGTTGGGGATGGATAACCAACTTCATATCTATAAAAACCAGGCCTATTTGAGGCCATGGAGGACATTCAGAGCAGATTTATGCTGAAGGGAAGCCAAGCCAAAGCCATTTTTATGCAGGGAAGTTGTTGAGGAGCATACGCTTGCGGGCCATTTCTGGGAGCTTCGGTCATTCATTTTGCGTGTCGTTTCTTTTGCTCGATTCTAGAGATCTAGAAGAACATGAACATATCAGTCTTGTAGCCTAATGGCACTGCTGCGATGTACTTTTTGAGATTTTGAACAGAAATAAAGAAGCCTCCCCCACTGAGACAAAGGCCTAGAGACGTAGGCAATTTTGTGCCGAACTCCGTTATCACTTCTTTTGCTATGGTTTGTTGTTCTTATTGCTTCAGTTCAGATCTGTATTTTGTATTATGGCTGTGATATGTTCTCTCATCTTCATCCTCTTTCATTCAGCTTCATAAATGGTTAATTAACACATGCAATTAAAACTCAACCACAGTCATTAAAGGATATTTTTTCGGATCAATACTAAGGGCATATATTCTTTCATATCTCATAGACGTGAGTGAAAGATTGGCCTACACAAATCAGTTTATATCATAACATTTTTTTTGTGCAGGTTGCTATCAGATGTTTGTTATGAAGACAGTAGATATAGACTACTATGGTGGATATGTTCCACTGTTCGTGAGGCAGATATTCTTTCAGAGCTCACGGATGTGAGTGAAAGATTGGCCCAAATAATTCAGTATATATCATAACATTGTTTCTATGTAGGTTGCTATCAGATGTTTTTTATGAAGACTGTATGACAGTAGATAAAGACTACTGTGGTGGATATGTTCCACTGTTCACAACCTTACATTGTTGATCAAGTACTTGTGTGTTACTTGGTGTGGTAGTGAACCACTGGATTGTAGTTATGTAATGCTATGGATAGACACAGTTGTGTTCTATTTTTGTTCTAACTACCTTGAAGACTATCAACAGTTTATTGGAAATAATCACCATCCAGACGAATGATGAACATAGATTTTCCAGACGGAAATTGGTTCAGAGCATTTACTCCTCTAGATTATAAGAGTGGCTCTTGCATCACTCTATGGTGTGAGTGACTTATCCAACATCATGTCTAATTACTCATATGAAGTATGGTCTCGAGAGATGATGCAGCTAATGGTGATGGTGATGCTCATGATCTAGTCATGAGATAGTCTAGACGACTATATTGATGCTACCGGGTAAATGGTATGTTTTTGTGCTCAAGTTCATTACCTGTAATACCTCCCTAGCTAGGAGGGAGTGTTAATATTATGGTAGTTGCGGGAGGTATTTTCCTCCATGTGTGAACCTGACGAGAATAGAAGACTCTAGAAAGCAAGAGAAAACCCTAATGAGTTGGCTAATAACCCTAGAAGTCTTGTCGGCTCAAGAAGATAATTTATATTAGGTTATTAGCCTCCAAGAGAAGAAGTCAGCCAGAAATAATAATAATATACTAAACAGACACATATTGAGAAGGAGAAGTTGGCCCCAACAAATCTGGCAGAACCAGTATAAATATAGGGCGCCAGTTCTCATTTGATAGCATCTCAGAATTGCAGTTCCCAGTTTGGTGCACACTGCAGTTCTCAGTTTGGTGCGCATGTGTGGAGGAGAGTTGTAGGTGCAACTGCAGCAGCATCAAGTTTTCAATATTGGATTGAATATCTCTTGGCTAGGGTTTGGACTATCTGATCAACTTTTTGTGATGCGCTATCCTTGGGGAAAGGTGCGCTACCCTTTGTTTGGCTATCCAACCTAGGGTTTGCTTCCTCTGGAAGCAAACCNCCTTTGTTTGGCTATCCAACCTAGGGTTTGCTTCCAGAGGAATTCTCAGTCAAGGTTAAGGTGCTCGGAGGGTGGCTTTGGCCTATGGTTGGGTGACGAGGGTATCGTCAATAGTAAAATGAGCACACCATATTCTACATTCTAACACACACTTTGCGCTCTCCCTTCTGGAATGGAACTTACATTAAGTTTTCTTGCACACTCCTTGCAATATCTCCTTCTACACTCTTAATTCTTAAAGAGTGTTTTCCTCTGCACACATTTCATTAGCCTCATGCACACTTTCAATTCTTCTCTATTACTTGATCTTTAAGAAGATCTTGAGCTCTTCCCACATTTCATTTCCTCTATGCACACCTTGCACCTTCTCTATTCACACTTGCACTAAAATTAGGGAAGAGAAACAATTGAAACTTGAAACATATTAACAAATATTCATTCACAGACCATACAAAAGATACCTAAAATGCAAGATACAAAGAAAACAAAGTTTCTATTAATATTCAGAAAGAACAAAATAGATTTACAGTCTTCTCTCCGGAATTGAGAATGTTTCTCTTCTCTTCTCCACACAACAAAAAACACTTACTTACATCATAGATTATAATGACTTATACATCTTGGATTCTCAAGCCTTCCCTCCAGATCATTATAGTGTTATCATGTCTAATTAAAAGTATTCATATCACTAAGTGATCTCAGTAAATGAACACTTACGAATTTATGTATGAGTCGACACTCAAATATGTACAACCTACAGTCATTTAAAGATAATTACAACCTTCCAGACATACATACAATGCTTCTAGCCTTTCGATCTCAAGGGATCTTTAATTACAATAGATTCAAAATTTAAATGCCGTGTCTTCCTTGGAATCCAAGCCAGTTAAATGCACATTGCATTGGCTGCTAACTTGGTTCACTAAGTAGGAGTGATGCTCCTGCATCACTTCATCATTGACATCGATACCCATAAGAACCTCATCTCAACAAAGGTTTTCAAGTGGTTGGATCTATTGGAAAAACCTCACCCACATTCATACACCATCGGATGGCTCCGCCAAGGGATAGATCTTTGCGTCAGCCAATAGTGTCTCCTTCCCTATGTGATCAAGCCCTTCAAATATGAGGTATTGTGATGTCTCTCCTCTTGAAGTTTTTCATGTTATTTTTGGCCAATCTTATTGATGGAAATTTCATGATGTATATGACTCTAGGCCTCGTAGTATTATTATTACTTTGGACAAGAAATTGTATAGGATACTTGAGGTAATCCCACCTACTGCCATTTCCTATATCTTTTCCAAGCAATGCAGGAAGGTAATCTCTCAGACTGAGAAGTTTTTCTTCTTCATGATTCACAGTCAAACTGAGCGGAAGTTTATAGCCACATCCATAGTCTTTGTGACAGCCCTCTCCACGTAGCAGAAGCAAGTAGATAAATTCATGGAAGAATACAAACATATCTTCTCCTCACCCACTGGGGTAGCTCTACATTGTTAGTTCAAGCATTCAATTGAGCTGACCTCCAATGCACCACTAACCAATGTGCCAGTATATCATTGCTCTCTATCCAAAAATGAGGAAATAAAGTGCCAGATCCAAGATCTGCTTGAAAAGGGGCACTCTTGACATAGATCATCACCTTGTGGAATCCCAATAGTGCTTGTGCAGAAGAAATATGGGACCCAGTGACTCTGCATTGATTATCGAGCCCTAAATAAAATCATAGGTAGGAACCGATACCAAGTCCCATAATTGACAATCTCCTTGACCATCTCAAGCGGGCCAAATAATTTAGTAAGATTGATTTGAAGTCCCTCTACCACCAGGTCCCAATTGAGCAGACTGATGTATGGAAGACTTCCTTCAAGTCCAAAGAAGGTATTTTTGAATGGTTGGTCATGCCCATTGGCTTGACGAATTCCCCATCAACTTTCATGAGGATGATGGATGATATCTTGTGACCTTTCACCAATAATTTTGTGGTGGTGTATTTGGATGACATCCTCATCTTCAACAAGAGTTGGGTAGAACACTTGCAACATATTCAACAGGTCTTGCACACTTTGTGACAACACAAGCTATATGAAAATTTGGAAAAATGATCCTTCAACATAAAGAGGGTCAAATACCTAGGATATATTATCGATGAGCCTAGGGTGCATTTTGATTGATTCAATATCCATGTCATTCGTGACTGGACAACCTCGACCACACTCACTGAGCTTCGAAGCTTCTTAGGCCTTACCAATTTCTATTGCATGTTCATGATGGAATTCTCCCACATTGCATGGGCCCTTATCCAAGTGACCAAAGGTGGTGGCAATCAAAATTTTGTGTGGGTCCAGTTGCAACAAAAATCATTCAAAGATTTGAAGAAGCACTTATTCTCAGCCCTGATGCTCTCATTACCTAACCTGCAACATCCTTTTGAGATTGAGGCAGATGCTTCAGACTATGTTGTGGGTGCAATTCTCATTCATCAATGAAAACCCATGTCCTATCATAGTGAGACACTATAAGATATCGTTTGTAAGTACCCCACTTACGACAAAAAAATGTAATACATTGTACAAACCTGTCACCAGTGGAAGAATTACATTATCGGGAAGGAGACAATCATCCACATTGATCATAAGCCTATGTAGTTCATGCAAACACAAGGAAAATTGTAGAATGACTTCCATCAGAAGTGGTCCACATAATTGCATCAATTCCATCTCAACATCAACTATAAGACACGGAGCACCCGTTGACTACCTAAGTTAACGTCTAGTTGCATCACTAACCACGATGTTACACTCCTGCCAACATGAGACCTTTGGATGGTCCCAACTCTACAAGAGAGATACTTACTTCACCACTACCTACAATATGTTGGGCACAAACACAAACTGTCACTTATTTCCATCTTCAGGATAGGTTGTTATGCCATCTGGGCCATCTCTATGTCCCATCAAGTGAGTGAGCGAAGCTAATTTGGGAAGCTCACTACAGTCGGGTGGTAGGACACTTCAACATAGAAAAGATAGTGGGAGTGTTGTAGAAACATTTCTATTGTCTGAAACTTTTATAGGCTGTCAACGAGTATATCAGGTCCTGCATGACCTGTATCATTGCCAAAACAAACATTAAGAAACAAGGCATGTACACCCCTCTTCCTACTCTCTATAGGCCCCGGGAATCCATATTGATGCAATAGATGTCGGGCCTTCCTTCAACCAATCAAGGAAATGACTGTGTTTTTGTCATTGTTGATCGATTTTCCAAGATGGTGATTATAGCCGCCTGCAAGAAGAGCATCAAAATGGAGGCCACTACCAAGCTCTTCTTTGAATGAGTGTGGGTACATTTTGGGATATCACAAACCATCATATCAGATCGAGATAGTCATTCCCTTAGCACATTCTGGTTGAGCCTCTAGTCACGGTTGGATACCAAGCTCACCAAATCAACTGCCTTCCACCCCAAAATGGATGGCTAAACTGAGGTTGTCAACAGGATGATCATGCATATCTTGTGGATGTACAATTCCAATCATCTGTGCACATGGGACGAGAGTCTTCCCTATTTTCAACATAGTTAAAATAGATCCATACATATCTCAATCGGCCACAACCCCTTTCAGGTGGGGTTGGTATTTCAACCATTGGGTCCCATGGATGTTGCACTACCCCTTACGTCCGCACAAGATCAATCATCCCATGCTCAAACCAAAGCTGACAAAGCCACCCAATTCATTGAATGAATCCAAAACATCCGCCAACAGGTTCAGTATATTTTGCAGAAGTCCAATGCCAAGTACAAGCAGTACCATGATCAACACCGAGTGCCACACAAGCTTCAGTTGGGAGATAAAGTTTGTTTTCTCTTGTAGAAAGAATGCCTTACAAGACCCCATCAGAAGATTTTTAGACTCCATTATGGACCTTACACCATCACCAAGGTTGTGGGTGGAAATTATTTTGAGCTCAACATTCCCCCTTTCCTCAACTTACACCCATTGTTTAATGTGGACCTCCTTCGGTCATACTTTCCACCATTATTGGACACCTCAGAGATAGCAAAATATTTGACACCGATAGAGCTCAACCGTGACTACATGGAACATGCATCCATTAATCAGATCATGGACACATAGGTCAAGGGAACTTGCCAACAAAATATTCCTATTTATCATGTTGTCAAAGCGGGGAAACTCCTGCACCAAGAAAAGTGGCTTACCCAGGGCCAAATTCAGCAGAAATTTTCTCATTTGATGGGGGAACTCAAAGAAATGGATACCATTTATTTCTAAGGTGGGTGTATTGATCCAGATGGATATTGGTGGATACCCACCTCTTCCAACTGGCTGACATATAGTTTTCATCTTGGCAATTTGTTTCTAGCTTTTCGAGTCCTAAACTTCCAGGGTCGTTTTGAGGCCATAACCAATGTTTTTTAGGCTCGACACAGTAACACTATAGAGGAAGTCAAAGTGTGATGGAAAAATCTATATTCCTTGGATAGACCTTTCGAATGATCTATCGTGCACCTAAAACAAAGATCATATGCAAAAGTTGTGACCCTGAGAAGTTCATGTACCAACTTACCCCATCGTGGCCCACATGACTTTTGGCGCTTCATCTCGTAGGGTTAGGTTTTTGGATGTATAGGGTTTCTGATTACTTCTTAATGATAAAAAGGCCTAGAGGCCTCATTGCAATGTGCTCAGATGAATGCATGTAGCCACCACATCTCTTCTCATAGATTAGCTACGACCATTCGACCAAGACTGTTGCATTCTTCATTTTATAGTTTCAACAAATTTCTTTATTGAATAGAAGTTAAGTTTCACTGTATCTTTGTTATTGTCACTCTATCTTTGTTTTAATTATATATATATGTGTTTCATTTCATTCCACTCATAAATCTGGATCAATCACCATACCAAGGATCATTTGAGGAAATGAGGAATAGGTGCTTGTCCAGGAACGAGTCAGCTTCATGATTATCCTCATCCTCTTTAGACAACTCCAACACCAACTTAGAAAAAACCAACGATTTCTTTGACTTGCTCAAAGAAAAATTGAGATTGAACTCTTGAAGGATTATGATCCATTTGTTGAACTTTCCACTTATGACTCGTCACATCAAGACAAACTAGAAGGGATTTATATTCATGACGACCATGGTTTTTCTAAGTAGAATATAATGCTAAAACCATTGAAAGGAATGAACTACTGCTAAGGCTAGTTTTTTGACATAAAATAACCTAAGAGCAAGTCTATAAAGGATTCTTCTAAGGTAATACACCAAATATTCTTAGTTAATATAATCTTCTTGTACCAGAACCATCACAATGGTTGATTTTGACACTACGAGCTATAATAATAAATATGTTCCATAATCCAAATGACTAAGAAGGGGGTAGACATAAGATCCTTTTTCAAAGTGTCAATATATCTCTAAGTGAAATCATCCCAAATGAAAGGGACCAATTTCTTTAGAAAGTGCATATAGACTTTGGTAACCTCGATGTAATTAGCAATGTAACAACACAAAAATTTAACCGTCCCTTGGAGGCTCTGCAATTGGTGAAATGTGTGCAGGGGAGACATTTGAACTATCGCGTCCACCTTTAATGGATCAACCATGATCCCCTTACTAGACAGAATGAAACCTAACATTCTCCTGAAGATTACATAGAAGAAACACTTATGAGGATTCAGACAAATCCTATAGTGATGACATCTATTGAACATGATGAGTAGATGAGTGGGAGTATCCGACCTCCAGTGAGAGTTAGAAGCCAAGTCATAGAGATAAGCTTCGATGATATGCTTGATGTCATGGAATGTGTATTCCATAGCCCACTAGAAAGTGGCTCAAACATTTTTAGAGCCAAATGGAATCTTACGATAAGAGAATATATCCCAAGTACGAATAAATGTGATTGTGTGTTGATCCTTAGGCTTGATCTATATATGATTATAACCAGAAAAACCATCCACAAATGAGAAAATATCAGTCCTAGTTCATTCCAATTATTTGATTGATTAAGGAAGTAAGATAGTTGCATTTAGTTTAGGATTTTTTTCAAATCCTAAAAATCCATGCACACACACTTTTATCATTCCCCACCTCTTATTAATGAGCACTAGGTTGGATACCCATTTTGTTAGGAAAACTGGGTAGATGAAGCCAACTTTAAGGAGATTCTCCATCCTTGCCTTAATCACACTGGATTTCCATGTATTTACGAGTTGTATCTTTTGTTGAATATGATTAGCATTGGGATACATCTTAATATTGTGTTTAACATGAGATGCGATCAATGCTAGGAACCTCTTCATAGATTTGGGAAAGAACATCGCAGAACTCTTTAAAAAGTGAAGTGTAGATCTGAACCTCGTGAGGGGAATGGTTTGAACTAATAAAAACATTTTCCATGACATTAGGTTTGTTGGAAATGTTGATTGGCACGGTATTGGAAATGTTAGCTATGTTTCCCTCGACATATATGCTTGGGGTTTCCAAAGGGTTCCCATATTAATTAGTATGACCATCCATGGTGATGTTGATATCTCCACCCTCTATTCTATCCAAGTCATGAAGGAAGTATGAATGATTGTGCGAATACTCCCAATGCTTCTAGACGTGGGTCATGGCCTCAAGAATGGATTCATCACATGAAATGTTAAATGTTATTTATTTTTATAACATTTAATCCTCATAGTTATAAGATACTATAACATAATTTTATACAGTGATTAATCAACAACTAAAATATTGTTTTTCAATTAAATTTTTATAATTATATACTTTATCAATCATTTAAACTGGTCATGGATATCTATAAAGCGAAGACATATTTTATCCATAATTTCCATAAAGTATATCTATAAATTAATTTTCAATTAAATTTTTATAATTATATACTTTACCAATCATTTAAACTGGTCATAGATATCTATAAAGTGAAGATATATTTTATCCATATCTTCCATAAAGTATATCTATAAAGTGAAGACATATTTTATCCAAAACAATTCAAAACATAATCTTCATAAAAACACACCATAAACTCTTTTAAAAAAACTCAAACGATAATTTCCATTAAAAGAACCTAATTGAAATAACTTATAAACTAAAATAAATAATTAATCTTCATAAAAACTCAACATAAACTCTTAAAAAAAACTCAAAAGATAATTTTCATTAAAAGAACCTAATTGAAATAATTTATAAACTAAAATAAACAAGGGCAGCGAAGCAGCGTAGTCCCTGCCAAATTTTAATGCAAGAAAATGGAAGCATGTTCAAAAGGCAAAAGTATTCGAATGTTGAAGTACGATTAGAACAACATTCTAATGTTGCAGTATGAGAAAATGCAGCTTTGTGAATGGTATAAAGAAGCATAGTTGCAAACTAG
>JASDQU010401410.1:0-10317 GCA_032191745.1 Picea mariana | reverse complement strand
AGGAACTTTGAGGAGAAATCGGATGATCAGGGCTGGGATGTTTTCTGATTAGTAAAGAGCTTTCAGGGGCATCGATAAGCTGCAGCAATCTAGACCCTAAGTCGGTGTCAATTGCAAAGATGGGGTGGTTGGTAGGGTCTGCTTCATTACTAAAAATATAGGCCAGCTGGGCTTCTCTGTATAATCTCCTTCGTTTCCCTCCAAAGACTGGAATGGTAGCATACGTGAGATTCATCTGTAGTGTCCCTCCCAATTTTTTGATCCATGATCTAGACAACAACATACCGAATTTTGGGGGAACGTCAGCTACCACAATATCCATGACCACACTCTTCATGGGTAGCTGAAAAAGAGAAACCACCAGGTCCTTGATGACTCCCAGACATTGCACCCTCCTAGAATCAAAATAGTATAAATCATGGTAGGCCCTGGTCACTTCTAATCCCAGCTCTTCCATCACTATTTTGGGCATAAGGTTATGGGAAGCCCCTAAGTCCATGAGGCAATTATGCAGCACTTTATCATGTATATTCAGGGATGTGTAGAAGGGAGGGGATGAATCATCTCTATCTTCTACCATGGGCCCTAAGACGACTGCAGGCTTTTCATCTTGAAGGTTTATTGAGTCAGAGGGAGGTTGGGGGGGGTCTGATTGTAGCAACTTGGAGAGGGACCTTTTGAAGTCTTCATTTTTAACTAGCTCAGAGAGGGGTACATGAATCCTAATCTTCTGAATCTCATGCTCAAAATTGAAGGAGGGGGTAGGTTTAGGATCTTCTTTTACCTCGGTGATAGGTTCTTTGGCTATTGGTGAAGCACTCTGAGTTTTCTTTTCTTTAGCTGCGGCTGCTACAGTTTTAGTAGGCCTATCTGCTATGAGGGGCTGGTCTGAGCTGTCGAAGTATCCTTCTTTTCTTCTAGACCTAATATTATATCTGTTAGAAGCGTGACCAGGCCTTTCTTCTTTCCCCAACTCATGAATCTGAGCATTCATCAGTGATTCTTCATATGCTGACTGCGTCAAATGGGGAAAAGGGGGAGTTTCTTCAATACAGTGAATTTCAGGGCCAAACTCGTCTATCTCCTCCCTTTCCTCATGATCTACTAGGTTATTTTGGAGGGGGGCTTGAACCCTTTGGTCTTCTCTATCCTTTCCCCTCCGTTCCCTCGGGAAAAACTGAGGCATATTGTTAGTCGATCGTCTGAAACCTCTATTATCATTGTTTTGGGGATTTTTGTACATGGGTTTCCCTTCTAATTCCAACCTTTCTACTTTAGCAGCAAGTGATTTTAGCGTTCTAGCTGTCTCATCTGTCCGATGGAGCAGGGGAGAGGAACTGGATGAGGAAGCTTCAGGCTTGTTCTTGGAGGTAGTTCTATCACTGGCGTTCCTGAGTCGGTTGACAGCCAATATGTTGGATTCTACCTCCACGGCTGCGTCTTGCATGTGGGCCAGCGTAGCAGCTCTTCTCTCTCTCAGCAGTAGGCAGAAATCAGGATCAAAGGCGCTGGAGTAAGTGATCATTGCAGAGGCTTCAGAGGGTTTTATCTTAGCAGGGATTCTGTTGTACATTTTATTAAACCTCTTGGAGAAGTCAAAAACAGACTCTCCTTCCTTTCTCTTCAACGACCCAAACTCTGTCATGTAATACATGAAGTCCTTTTTATCTCCCCACTGTCTCAAAAAGGCATTATCTAAAGCTATGATCCCATCAATAGATCTAGGAGGCAGGGCCCTGGACCATTTTCTAGCCTCTCCTTGGAGACTATGGACAAAAATTCTCACTCATATGTCTGTGTGCATGATAACATTATCATCTGTGAAAGTGTAAAAGGCTGCTAGGTGTTCTTTGGTAGTTATGTCCCCCTTGCCTGTAAACTTGGGCAACTGCTTAAGGTACCCTTCTGCTGGGAGGTTATTGAGAGGTTGTGGTAGCACAAGGGGAGCATATCTAGCAGCTATGATGACCTCTATTTCAGTCATAGGGGGATTTGCTCCGGCCATAGGAATATTAGGTGGAGGAGAACTCGGAGGAGAAGGAGTTCGTGAAGGGGATATTGGGAATGAATCTTGGAGTGGGGTGGGAAACAAGAGGTGATTCAAGGAGGATGGAGTGACAAGGATTTCTCCCTCCAATCCTAGACCAGGAGGGGAAAACTCAGTAGGAACACTTCCAAAATTCAGGAAACGGGAAACTTGTGAAGGAGGTCTATCAAGAAACTGAGGGGAAGAAAATGGAGTTCTTACAGAAGGAGATGGTGGATTACCTGCTTCGACGGTGGAATCTTCTTCTTCAGGGGCCTTTCCTTTTATGAGGACCACCTCTGGATCATTTTCAAGTGTAGCTAGGGGTAGTTGTGGATGAGACCACGTGTGTCTACCTCTAAAAGCCACAATTGATAGAGCAGGTTCTCCCCAGCGGAGTCGTCACAATGGAGTCGCCAGGTGCACAGTAGCAATCTTCAAGTTCTGATATCTGATGCACCTTCAAAATCAGTTGATCTTTGTCGTTCAAATCTGGGGAAAATATTCAACTTCGTCCTCGGCAACGGCACCAGAAATGTTGGCGACGGAAGTCACTCCTGGATTGCTATCAGGAGTAGAGCCCGACACCCATCAGTTTTATGTCACATTTTGTTTATAGATCGGGTGATCGAATGGAAGCCAACTCAAAATGATATCATTCCAACCCTAAACTAGGCCAGGCATGCATGGGTGAGTGAGGTATTTATAAACTTCAGACAGTGAGTGTAGTAAATGGTGAACAGATGGAAGATTTGTATGGAAGGAGTGCGAAGGTCTGCTACAACCGACAGGTTCCTAACAGACCATAGAAGAAGGCATCCAAACACAAGGTCTTCTTTCACCTAAATACAAAAACCAAAGAATACAATAATGCAACGATAAATCATTTATCATAACATAACTGTAATAATTCACGCGACTCAGTCAGTCACGAACTCTCTAAGCATGAGAATAAAACCAGATGGAACAAGAAAAACTGCTTGTCATAAATGAGATATCTCAAATACAGATGCATAAGCTGAAAACTAGAATAGCTGCTAAAATATTGCAGTAGGGAGCTCTGCTCAACCATCGATGCTTACAAAATGGCAAAAATGTGTACATATACTCTTCCCTTCCTTTCGTCCAGCAGAGGCATCTCAAAACTTTCAATGGATAGTGTCACCTCAATCAAATCTGGCCTACATTGCTCTGTCATACGTTACCTTTAATTCGGCATGGCTCATGCCAGGGGGTAGCTAAGCCCTTTGAATGTTTAACTGGAATGTACAGGTTCCCCTGATGAGTTGGAGACTCGGTGTGGCTTTCCTGAAGAGAAACGGTACAAGGGACCCTCCTGAGTAAATTTCAACCGGGACCTCCATACTCTACAATAAATGGGTGACGTGAGGCTTCACCCACCCTCTTTCTCTTTTATCCATTCTGAGCAGGTACCAGGATCCAAATCTCATCGGGCTGGAGTCGGCAGAGCACAATGCCCCCCTTCTGAGAATTAATTCAGCAACTTTGTCCAAACGAAAATGAAAGCACCCCTCACTTCAGACCTCCTCTCTTATGATTAGGCATCATAACCATGGACTCGGTCCTGAGCGCTATCGGGAATTCAGGGTTCGGGATTTCAAAATGCAAAAAACAAGGGGCGCTTGCTCCTCAAAACTCCGATACCCAATTTTTCCGATGAGTTCCACCTTAATGAGCTAGCCCCTACCGGTGGGAACCTGATCCATATGACCTACTTCCAAGTGACCGTAATCAAACCCTCCATCGAAGTTTCGGCATTCACGATGTCATGATTCACAAGTCCTCTAGACTCGTGAATCTCCAATTCCCGATGGCTCCTTTGTTGCTATTCTTTTGACTAGGCCCTAGTCCAAGTGACCACCACCAAATGCCCTTGACCATCTCCATCGGGGTTTCACGGTTCTCCTTTTTGAAGTGCACGAACTACTCATCCCCAAGATCCCCGATATCTGGATGGCTTCAAGTTCTCCGATGGGCGCTTTCTTGACAGGAATTTCCCGATGACGTCGATATCTTGCCACACGTCCCTTCTCAGGTGGACGATCTAGATCTCCTTCGTTGTTCCTTGCATCCATGATCAGGCTCACTTGTGTTTACATCAGAGGTCTCAAATCGGAGAGGAAAACATCCCTGTGCAGGAAATGTTGCTAACAGATTCCACTAGAGAATAAGCACTTTTAGGCCTTGGTGTAACCTTTTCTCCTTGAACTATTGAAATATATGTTTGCAACAAGCCTCTAAAATAGGGCTCCTAAAGTGATATCACATTAGGGATTTAGGAGCCTAGTTTAGATAAGATATGCTTGACAAAATAGAAAATGGAATAGGCTAAATAAAGGAATAAGTACCTTATGTTCCTTTCCTAGGGTTTACAACAAGAAATTTCATAATCTTCAATATGAAAGAAGTAATGTTAACCACAAACATTCAATGAATAAAAGAAGTTGCATAATTTACTAACTTTCAAAAAGAATAATCAAGAATAAACCTTAGTTTAACACTTTCCCACCACAAAATAGCCAAGTATCATGCAAAGAAGCCTCTCCAAGAAGGTGCACACTAGTAGTTTCAACCAAGTAGCCTTAATAGGGAAAAAATTTCAGATCAAAGTCCTCTTGTGAGTAAAAGTTATATCTAAAAATGAATTAGGCTATCCATATTTAAATGGGAAATCCTAGCCTTATTAACCAAAAGTTGTGTCTTTTCACAATTCCGATCCTACTTCTTAATTTGTCCATTTAATTAAAATAAATTCATTTCTTACAAAATGACCCTTAAAAGGGTGACATCATGCCCTTCTATGGTGACATTGAGCACCCAATGCAGAACGTTGATCAAGATAAGTGTAACGCTTTTCCTCCAAACACCCTGGATCATGCCCACGTGTGCCAAAATACCATGTCAAGTCCTCCTCCATTGAAACCCTCAAGCCCTAGTGATGTCATGGGATAGTAGGGTGACTTCCAAGCCTCCAAAGGCTAGTGTCCAAGTGGAGATGGATGGGAGATAGTCTCCTAACCATGCCAGAGTGCCTCCAAAGGTAATGACCCCCTTATTCACTGTGCAACTGGTGGTCACAAGCCTACCCCAAACTTGGCGTCTCTGCATCCATCAATGGGCTCCAAATCCCTCATGAATGTTTGAAAAAGGCATCTCCTCATGAATACCTGTCCACTAGGAAAGGTCCTGTAAAAACAAACATATACGCCCTCCAAGGGTCCATAAGTCATAGGATCATGCCAAGTAAGCCACATCTAATAATCAAACTACCTGAACATGTGCATCAAACCCCCCTTTTCAAACTAAAAAAATGCTCAAATACATTATACAATTTGTCAAAATTAGGTATGGGAGGGGTGTCAAGATGTCCTATTGGGCCATTCAATCCTCAAGTCAAAGGTGTTTCCTGAGGGAAAACAATCCAATCCATGTGTGAGGATGAGACATAGTTGGGTAAGACCTTTGGGAATGGGGTTCATGACATACAAGGGTTTGTATTGTATCATTTATGGGTGCCTTTGTAGAGTGTGTGCTTCACCTTCATTTTCAATGCATCATTTTTCCAAGCCCGTTTGTTTACCATTAATTAATTAAAGTCCAGAACAATTGGGTACTAAAATTGGGTAACATAAGGCCTGAAAGGAATAACACAATGTCACTTGAATCTAGAGGTACACAGAGTGCCATATGGATGGAAAGAAAGGGACACCACATGCTTGTACACACCTCAACAAGTGGGTCATCTATATAATGTGAAATTTGTTTTGCAGGTCTTCGATTATTTTAAGAGAAACGTCTCATTGTTCTTAAGACCTCTTTGGGTGAGAATATAGAATGTTACAATTTTGTCTTTTATCTTTTTCCATCTACATTCCCTTTGGGCCTTTATCCCCTTCATCCCATGAAATGATGTACAATCCCTTCTTGGGTCATTGCAGTCGAAAATCCCAAAAGATGAGGAAAGGAAATGGAAAGAGCATGGTAGGTGATAAGTATGATCAAGAATGGACTATGACTCTTCACGGAACCCCCAGTAGAATCCTATCCCCAAGGGTGACCAGGTTACTAGGATGAAATGACACCCACCAAGGTTAAACAAGGAAAATAGTATAATTTTCAAAAAAATGTTTTGTAATCAAGAAATAATTCTTTGCAACATGTTCAAAAGATTCAATTATTAGGGTGACACTTACCATGATATCTGACTTATTTCCTCATGAAGGAAGGCAAGTTGTCCTCTGGTGTCAGTTTGATGTGATGGATGATGCTCTGATGTCGGTGACGTATGCATCAATGAATAGGAGGGGCCCTTCAGGGATATGCTAGTCAATATGGCTCTCGATATTCCATGTCTTCTACCTGTGGGCCTCGATACATGATCTCCATAGTTACCCCTTGTGTGAGGGGGTAACAGGTCATATTAATTTTCAGCAAAGGCCCTAAATTCCTTGAACATTTCAAAGAAAAGGTTCTTATTCTTCATAAAATAAACCCAAATAAAGTGAGAGAAATCATCAATGAAAAATATGCCTTGCACCTTTGAGTGAAGGTAGATTGATACAAAAAACATCGCTATGAACCAACTCCAATAGGTTCTCTTCTCACCACACTTCTCCAGAGTCAAATGGTGTTTGGTGATGCTTCCTAAGTACATAGCCCTTACATACACCTTCAGGGGGGAACACGTTTGGTGAACCAACAACCATGTTCTAAGTTCCCATCGAATGCACACTATAAAAATTTAAGTGTCCAAGTTGTTCATACCAAATTCAAATTCTCTCATTAGTGTGAGAAACAAGTGTAATCAGTTTGGTGTCATGTCGATTCATGTCATGAAATTTATACAAATTTTTTGTCGGGTTGAGAATCCTACTGACAACAATTGACTTTATTTTCTTCAAATCACAAACATATAACCAATATGGAGAAAATTCCACATTCTCACCTATCTATGTTAGCTAAGAAACAAACAACAGATTGGCACTAAGGTCTGGCACATGATAGACATCCACAATATTCTCATGTTGATAAGTAACATCACCTTGATCAGCAAGATCTAAAGAAAAATCATCAGTGACATAGATTTTCCTCTTCTTAGCTTCATCCAACCATGTGAATAAGGAATCATCCTTAGCCATATGATGAGTGCACCCATAGTCGACTACCCATATGTTATGCATAGAAAGAGACAACAAGGCCTGATACATTCTAACTTGGAAGGTGAAATTATCAATGTACAACAAAAATGTTTCCTTCAAGGCATTTAAAATTCTCCTCTAAATTGTCTCATTTCTTATAGCAGAATTTCTCCACATGTCCAGTATTTTTGCAGTACTAACATGTATTCATATTTCAACTTCACTGGGGTGCATCTATTTGTCTATGAGGTTTCTGGTCATGGTATGTAGGTTTTTGTATAGAGGCATCAAACTACACTCTATCCCTAGGGTCCATCTTTCTCTTTCCCTTGAGCAAGTGGGCCTGGTGTTTACTACCAAGCTCCTTCTTCAAGAAATATTTGTTGATTAGTAATCAAAATACCACATAAATATTCAAAGGTATAATCCTTACCATCTTCCTTGTGTTCTTTCCAATTGGTGTGGAAAGTCACATGAACACGTCAAATGGTGTTCTCAAGTTCATNCGCCCAATTTCAAATGGAGTTCGTTGGTACACACTAAAGAGTCCTCTATTATATCAAAACAATGAGGATTCAGAGAGATCAACTCTTTCTCCAACTACATGATGTGGCTTTCATCAACTTGGTCGAACAACAACTTCAACTTATTCCAAACTTGATGAGGGTAGTTAATTCCACTGAGGTGAAATCGAATATCCCATGGGATATAGATCATGATGATCCCCACAACCTCATCCTTCTTTCCATCAACAAATAAATTTTCTTAGTTATTTGTTGGATCTAGAATCACAACCTTTGTATACTTCTATAGTCCTTTTCTCTTTAGTAGGGTTTCCATGTCTGCTTCCCATACTGCATAATTTAATCCATTCAGAACAACAAGATCAATCTTCAAATCCATCTTCGATATCTAGACAGAAATTGGTCTGTTTCAATAAGTTCTAATCATCAAACGACTAACCTAGAGTCAATCACAAAATAGATTTGACTCAACAAGTTGGTTTGTAGATAACATGTCAACATAACACGACTTGAAGCAAAGAACACAGTACTATAGATAATCAAAGAGGAACAAAAAAATTGAAGATAAAGGGTGGTGTCTAAATACACCATTACAACACTTAAGCAGAGCGCACTATGATTAGAACATCACAATGCATATTCCACATATTGATCAACATGATCTATTTCAAAACTTGTACATTAACAATGAACCAAGGGATATTCTATTTATAGCCTCAATATTTAACCAACTTCCATAGAATCTGGAAGATATTCTCCACATGTAACTGTCAGTTGGAGTTGACTCAACCAAATCCATGATGTTGAGTCACCTTGACAAGGATTCTTGAATCGACCTACTATTCATCCAACTCATATTTGATTGTTGGGATGGTCGATCCACCATCTGACTATCTTTAAATACTGGTAAGTGTTCGACCGACATGAATGTTGACAATTTGGCCGACTGATTTATTGTGTCAGACAATCTCCCAACCAATTGTATCTAGGTGTATGTCTACCACTCGACAGAATAAATCCAGGAGATGTGTGATGAACCATCAATGCTTGATGTTCCAACAGTTTTACACCATAAGACATTCTCTTATGTAGTCTATGTCAAATCTATGTCTTGATGTGAACTTTGAGTCATTCTATCTCCATTTATATTGTTAAATGACCATATAACCATCCTCTATCATCAATTCCTTGGCACCAACCATGATATCTCAGGCATGGGGTGTCCTCTGCCACCTTTTTAGTCCCCTCATGGATGTCATAATTTTTTGACGACCATTGGTGCCCTTCTGATCATCCACATGCACTTCTATCCATTCATTATCTCACTGCCAATGATGCATATTCCTTCTTGGACATAGAAAAGGCCACCAAAGATTTGTAAAAAGGGCCACTAGATCCTGGTATCCTATCATAGAAGAGAGTGTACTCCTCCATTGTTTTAGTCACCTCATGGTCATCAGACCCATTCGATGACCATCGATTCCCTTCTAACCATCCACGTGCACTTCTAAGCATTCCTCATCTTGACTCTGGTGATGCATCCTCCTTCACGGGCACAAAAAAAGCCACCAAATATCCATTGAAAAGGACATATGATCTTAGTTGTAGAGATAGAAGGTTTGAGGAGATGCAATATGTCACACAAGAAAAAACTTTGTGCGATATATCACAAGAGAAGAAAACTTCATCCTCTATGATATGCCATGCAAGTGGAAACTTTTCGTCCATGCAATGACTTACAAGGAAGGAAATATTTGAAGGATACAATTGCATGGAGGATGCAAAGGAGTTCTTTTAGAAATTTTCCCTTTGTCATGATGAAGGAAAGTTTGAAAAAATGAAATGTGTCACATGGAAAACAATTTAGGATGTGATGTGATATGTCATGACAAATGAAAACTTGGAACAATGCAATATGTCAAGACCAAAGGCATTTCAAGTGTTATAAACATTATGTCATGGCCAGAGACACTTTGTCTTATGCATACCACTTTAAAACTTGTCTTCATGTACCCCCTTTAAAAAAAGTTTTGTCTTTTATGTATCACGCAAAACAAAAATTTGGTGTGGTGCGATGTGTCACAAAGTTTGAAAGTTTCAGGAGAAAACTTCATCCTTTGCGATATGTTGTGCAAGTGGAAACTTTTTCTCCATGATATGACTTGGAATTGGAAATTTTCCATTTGTCACAATGAAGGAATGTTTGATCAAGTGTAATCTGTCACACAAAAATAATTTTTTACATGATGCAATATGTCACAATAAATAAAATTTTGGAGTGATGTGATATGTCATGGCCAAAATCATTTTAGGTGTGATACTCATTGTATTAAAACTTGTCTTTATTGGTACCTTTCTAACCATCCAGATGCACATATATCCATTCATACTCTCACTTCTAGTGATGCATATTCCTGTAAATTCTAACCTTGTACAGTATCTACTGCAAACTGATATTCAGAAAAGAACAGAAAAGATACAATGGCAAATACAAACATTACACAGAGATTTTTCACCTGGAAACCCAAACCGGGAAAACCAACATATATTATATTGATACACTTGTTTTACATTGTTTACAATAAAATATACATATAGGAGCTAGCGG
>JASDQU010401402.1:0-10808 GCA_032191745.1 Picea mariana | reverse complement strand
ATCTTCCACCACAGAGTAGTTCTGGGCGGCCCTTGCATTTGGGTTATGAGAATCTTTTTTAAATGCACCTTTTGGAATGTGTGTCATTGTTTCTCCCAACGTCTTCTCAATCTGTAGAGGAAGAGATGGGAGATCAACTTCTTTACCCTTCTCAGAAGTGCTTGGTTTACTATAATCGTGCACTCTAGTCGATATGAAAGCATCACCCCTAAACATATATACGTTCATGGATGAGGGATTGTTCGGAGGTGGGAAGGTTTCTTGGCTACCCCCTTCTGTGCTTGCAGAAGCTTGAGTTAGATTTTTCCCATGTTGAAAGGGATTAGTCAACACTGCTTGTTGTTGCTGTGTGACAAACTTTTAGGCCTCTGCAAGTCGAGGACATAGATGGGTCAGGTGGTCTTCCGCGCACAAGTTGCATGGATGCCTTGCCTTCCATTTTTCAATGTTTTCCCCGCCAGCATTATCGTTGGTTTTTTTATCCCCCTTACCCTTCTTTCGTTGTTTTTTCTTCCCTTCAGGCTGCTGGGTGGCCTTTGGGTTAGTTGACTGCACTGTGTGTACTTCCAATGTTTGGGTAGGGGGAGCAGCCAATGTAGTAGTTTGGCTGGCCGCTGTGTGTTGTATGGATAACTGTTGCAACTGCTTTGTCAATTGCTCAGCGGGCTTGGTTTGTGCTGAACCGACAATACCATCGGCATGCGGTCCAACTCTCTATCTAGTTTTATCCAGTATTGAACGTGGCGCATCTGGAAAGATGTTGTATAATAAACTGGACTGAGAATAGATGAGATCAAACTGTTGAGCCCTCATGATGGCGTCTTCTTCAGAGAAAACTCCTGACGTCGCAACGTCTTTGGATAACTGCGGGACCAAAGACTTAAGGAACCACTCAAGAAGGAATGCTAGTGGAACTGGTACCTTGATTAAACTCTTTCGGCGTCTCCATTCTCGGATGTGATCAGAGATATGGTCCATTGTTGTCTGTTCGAAATTAGCGAGCAGCTCTGTGCCAGTGTCGTATCTCACTAGTAAATTGAAATGGTTAAGGAAATCCATCACCAGTTTGCCAAAAGAAGAGTATCTTGAGTGATCGAGCTCAATGTACCATTTCGCGGCACTCCCAATGAGAGTACGTTGAAACAATCACAATTGTACGGAGTCATATTTCAATGAGTTAGATGAGCACCAAAGATGAAAGGTAGTCACATGATCTCCTAGATCTTTATTAGGCTTGGCTTCGAACTTTGGAATGTCCGAAGGCAACTTCGTCGGCATAGGAGGCCAATGCGGATCGTGAGAAATAGGGTCATTCAACAACCTCGTCAAATCTGGCAAGTGTAAAGTCGCCAGGAACGGTAATTTGGATTGCTGCTGATAACCTGGGAAAAAGGGACCTGGAGTTTGACTGGCACCAGGTTGCCAAGAAAATTTTGGCTGCTGGCCCGGATTCTGGTAGAAACCATGGCCCTGGCCAGCGTAAGGATTTTTCATATGTGGAGACATCATCGGCTAATTTCCCAAATAGGACATAGATTGTTGGGCATGCATTGTATTTGAAGGACTTTGGGAAGGATTACCCCATGCCGGTCCCGTGGGGATAGGCATAGTAGTTTGTCCGGGGTTCCATTGATTGTGGAAAGAATTACCCCAGATCGACATTCCAGAGGAGGGAACGGACCTTGCCCTAAATTCCAAGGTCCTGTTAGGTTTGCCCCTTGTGCAGGAATAGTACCCTGCACAGGAGTAGATTGTCCAAAAATGGGGTTGCCCCCAGTTGGGAAAGCGGCTGACGAGAAGGTGTTGTTACCAAACATTATGTTCCAAGAAAACGATGTTGAACCTACCGGCATACTATGTGAAGGTGGTCCTTCACTCCCCGCTCCAAATAAACTATTGTGTGTAGGTTGCCCGATGGATTGTTGATGCGAGCCACCGAGTGAAGGGGACTAAGGACGGATATGACCTCCTCCGTAAGGAAAAGTGTTAAAAGGGACATGAGTGCCCCCCATGTGACCTTGCAAAGGAGCGCTAGAGCTCCCTGCCCCCAGACCCAAAGTATGTAAAGTGGAGTATGAAATTACATGACTTGTACCTGAACTAGGCATGCCGTATGAGAATGGAGGGCCTATCACACTAGGTGTGAAAGGGGTTGTGGCCACTGCCAAAGACGGGTTCGGAGTACTGTGTGAAGTAGTTGCAATCGAGACCATGGTGGCTTGGACCGATGACAGTAGGTTAGGAGATGACGACTCTCCTGTGGTGACATCCGTGGTGGGAATTGAAGAATTCCCAGAAGGAGTAACAACATTTGTTTCCATTTCTGTGTTCGACACTGTTTGGCGCTCGTCAAATTGAATTGGTACAATGAAAGGTGCCAAGAGATTAGTGGTTGGGGTTTCAAATGAGCCAAGAACAGTTGCTTCAAGGTCCAAAATGGTTGATTCCTTTGGGGATTGTTTGGGCACAATGGTTTGTAACCCGGTCGCTTCAAAAGACCCTTGTTGGTCTAGCTTCCGCCTTAATGGTGGCGGGGGTGGCTCCAGTGTAACCGGCGGCAGGCCAAGAAGCCTTCGTGACCAGCGGAGCTCAAGATCCTCCACTATGTGAGAAGATCCAAAGCACTCTAAGGTAGTCTAAACGCTCAAAAGTAACACCCACTACAAAAGAATCCCTAGAATATAAGACAAGCAAACACTAAATTAATTGGAAGAATAGTTACAATAGCCAACACTAGAGCAACTTACCGGTGAAAGTGCAACTAGAACACGGAAGCACCCTCCAGGTATACTCTGCAAAGTGCGCCCCTATGTCTATCCTAGGTACTACGGTATACCCCCGCAGTCACCTGTGTATGCCTCTAACAAAGATTAGCAACTAGGTTGCCAGCACGCGAACAGTCACCAGGCGGGTACAATCAAAAGTCGGGTAGACCACAATGAGCAGGGTATTGAGCCCGAAACCTGTCAAGGGTATCGAGAGAAAATGGTCTAGAAGAAAACTGAGGACCTCGAACGGATTCAAGACCCATGAAGCCCCGTGGCAAATGCAAACGACAGAATCCCAAAACAAGCCCTCTATATGTGTTCTCCACTACAATTGGTCCGGCTTTGGAGGGGTTATCTCCGCTACCTTTCTAAACGCGACCTCATGTTTATCCTCTGTGTTAGAGGGGGGTCCCGGATAAATTTCATGAAAATGGACTTAGACACTCCCTATCTCAGACTCCAATGTTTGATTTTAAATGGCCTTGAAGAGTTTCCTCTCCAACCTAATCCAATGCCCTAGTCCTGAACTAGTTTGTGAACCCTACGAACATAAAAGTCTAGTAGATTTTAAATTTAGCGTTACTTTTATGGCTTTGTCTTACGTCAATGGGTATGAGGGTTAAACTGATGATGTGTAAAAGATGAAAGCAGAAAAGAAATAAAGATGGAAACAAAACTTTTACTGAATGCAAAATTTCAACAACTTTTCAAAAGAAAGATTTTTTAACTTTTCTAAGATTTTGGACAACAAACTCAAAGGAATTTCACTCGACTACGAGCTACTTATGATCTAAGTGAAATTCAAAAACTTATGAAATAAAAGACTTTTCCCTGGCCTAATAATGCAGAAACACACTGTTCAACCAAACAAGAAAATGAAAAGATTTTTTTATTTTTTATTTTAAATGCTAGTAAAGCAAGAAAGGAAAAATACCGAAAAGAAAAAACCAAGAAAAAAAATTATGGCCTAATCGCACATCGCAAAGAATCAGATTAACAAATCACACAATAGCAATTGTAAAAACAATGACTCTCACACTTGTCTAAAAACCATAAAAAAATTTATTTTTCTGACAACGTTTTAAATGAGAAAAAGCAAGCTAAGGGTAAAATTAATCCTAAGCTACTGGCTGTTCAAACAAATATTCAAACACCTGAGAGGAATAATTCTTATCAAGGGAAAGGATGACTACCTTACCCTTAACAAAAATTATCCTATACAAGCACGCGACTGTTACTCAAACAACATGCGTGCGAACGCGCGCTGAACAGAGACAGAGGGCGTGTACATGTGGGCTGACCTTGTACAGGCAGCGTGTATATCTAAACTCTAAGAAAAAATGAAAATAGACAGACCAAACCAGGAAGAGACCACTAATATTGATAACCAGGATCCCTTAAAGGCTTGGATACTCTTTCTTAACAGAAAAACAAATAATGCAAGAAAAAAAATAATAAGGAAAAAACAATCTGAGATAGGACTGTTAGCAAACAAGACTCAGACAGAATTCCAGAAAACCCTCTGAGAATGTGTGATTCTGATAGGGAAGAGGAGGACTGCCTCTAAGGTTCTCTGAGCTCTACACGCTACTGCTACCTGTACATCTAGCGTTCACACGCGGGCTATAAGAGGATAGGGTGTGGGTACATGCGTGCAGACCTTGTGCAGGCCGCGTGTACCTCTGTGGGTCCCGAAAAACACATTCAAGCAAAATTCAGGGAAAGATGGTATGGAAAACCAGACTCCCTGCTAGCTCAGACTTTACAGAAATGAAAAGAAAAGACAGGCAAGAAAAACTAGTCTTTAAACTACCCACAAACTAAATGAAATTCCAGGAACCCTAGAGAGTCTCCCCAATATGGTCGCCAATTTTGTTGTTGGGGAAAAACACCCTACGGACTAGCAAATAGAGTTTAGTCTTTGCATGCAGATATGACCGAATAGAAAATACTTTCTACCTTCATCCCTAGATTTAAATCCCCTTTTCTTAGTAAATGCATGGAAAGATCAACCTACCTCATTCCCAGCGTTTGAGGTCGATCCTTCGTTGTGCTTGATTCCTTGTTCGCAATACTCCTTCCAAAGTTGACCTACATCCAAGACAAGAAACAACTATGCATACATACTACTTATATACTAACGGGATAGAAATCCAAACATAAACTAATCAAACCATAAAAATTTCATGAATTGGGATGGGAAAAGCACTTTCTTTATTACTTTGAATGAGTCAACTTACAAAAATTGAGACCAGCCACTGCTCCTTGAACCTGATCCTGGGCTCCTCTTCTTCTGTCCTCCAACTACTTTGCTTTAAATCTCCTTTGGCATAGGGAAAGGCTAAAGGGTTGGGACAATGGGAATATGTAAATGGGTAGAGTTTCTTTGCTATATTTTTCTTCTTCCAAATGGTACCCCTACCCCTTCTTTTATAGGCTATAAGGAGCTAGGTATTTGGACGAACCCTCGGCCATGCATGGTCGGGAGTTTCAGTTAACTCACCCACAGCTTTTTGTTCCGTCGGCAACTTTCATTTTTTCATGCTTTTGTCGGTCCACGCAGGCTGTTTTGGGTCAGCTATCGTGTACACACGTGCAGTAATGGATTAGGGCATGCGGGCCTTTATTCAAGAGGATTTTCAAAGAGTTGTTCATCAGTGTTTTGGCAAAGAAGGGATATGAGTTGGCCTGATGCCAGGTTGGTGCAATTTAGGGTTATAACACACCATGGAAGGGATTTTCGACAAACAAGACGAGATGAGGGGACACATGCTCAAGGTGGAATTGCTCACTTTGGATCCAAAATCTATTAATATCTAATTAGTGGCACATTACCCCTTAATTGGGGCATATTACACTAGTATTTTTATTTTATTTATGTTGCCTTGGGTCCATTAGTTGTAATTATACCTCCTAGTATCCTATATATACCAAGGAGACCTTTTCATTTGGAATCATCTTGTATTTGTAAATTTATGTGGTGTATAAGGAGGTTTCCCCCTCGAAGAGGCTTATTATCTAAAATTATCTCTTTGTCAGGGCGTTGAGTACTTATTCTGAGGTTTTTTATGCTATTTTGGTATTTGGTTCTTAACATTTGGTATCAGAGCTCAAGGTCTTGGGGTTTTGCTGCTGCATCTGAGACACCTTGTAATTTTTTCTATAACTTTTTTTCTATGAAGTTTCATAAATAACTCCTTGGAGGATATTTATTAGACGGATAAAGGTACTTGGGGTTCAAATTTCAGCTCATGAGGAATTATAATTTCAGAGATATTTCCTGTGTAAGATGGGGTTCTGGAATTATCGTGAATTTAGTTATCATGTAATTTTTGATATAACATTTTTTTTGTGACATTTCAAACCCTAAAAATAAAATTATATTCATATAAATTATCAAGGTAGTTGTGATAAAAATCTGTGCTTCTCGGTCATCCTACTTTTGTAGATACACCCTGTGTAAGATAGGGTAGATGACTAGTCATATTAATTAGTCTCAAACATGTGTTCCTGGTAAAACAATGATATATTCTTCAATGAGTATCCAAATTAAGTGAGACTAGTTGCATTGGACAATGTACAGTCTGTAGTATTTCTGCTGTAAGTTTCGGAATCAAATATCAGATATAGTTCGCTTGGCACGCATTACACGTGCGCTCTCCCTGAAGGGACAAAAATTAGAAAGGTGTGGGGAAGTTACCATAAATTCCAGTTGGCACATCCAATTTTGATCAGACACGTGGCATTGCAAAGAAGACATATTAGAGAACTACATAACAAAATTTCCAGACCAAAAAGGGCCAAAATTTTGGAGATACAACAGAAGAAATATCGTCTAGCAGAACCACCTCAAAATCAAGGTTCAAAATTGATACTTGGCGAACATGCCACCAAAAAAGGGAACCTATACACCAAATAAGCCTTCAAACAGTCCTACTTGGACTCTTGATGAAGGTAAAGAAATGTGCAGGGACATAAATGATTTACAAAAGAAGACAATAACAAAAGATGAACTACAAGGGATGATGGATTCAACTAAAGATAAGTTGGAGGTAATAATGGATACTAAGATGGATGGTTTAAAAAGGGAGATCATGGAAGGATTGAAAAATTTCCTAATAGAGAGGCCACTTGAAAGTGAAAATGTATCCCATGAAATTCATGATGAGGACACAAGGAAGATGATTCAAGATTGGAGAAACTCCAACTTTGGGTTGAAGACCAACCACTTTCCTAAGATCGATATGAGGAAGCTTGATGGCAAGGATCCAATCACATGGATACTTTAGATTGAGCAGTTATTTGATCTACATGATGTACCACAAACAAAAAAGGTTTGAATTGTTTCTTTATATTTAGAACCCAATCAATTTGTGTGTTATTGATGGATTTTCTCTCGCAAATCACTTGTCACTTGGACAATTTTCACGGAAGAAATGGTATCATGCTATGAGGATACAAGGATCAATACCTTCTTTAGCCAATTGACAAATCTCAAGCAAAAGGTTCAATTGCGGAGCACATTGAGAACTTCCAAAGATTGAATGTAAAGGTAACAAATATTCCAGATGAGCACCTGATTGATGTATTCATAGAAACTTTAAAGGATAACATTCAACATGAGGTTCACCTTTGGGAACCCAAATGATTGGAGAATGTGTCCAGGGTGGTGAGAAATGTTGAAAGTAAAAATATGGCTATGGCTACTAGAAGGACCACTCCTAACATCTATCGAGAGAATAATGTTCCTTCTTCTAAAACACCTCAACCTACAAGGTTGACACATCAACAATTGGAGGAAAGAAAAGAAAAAGGTTTATGCTTTAATTGTGACAACAAGTATAGAAAGGGACATAAGTGTGGTGAGAAGAAATTATTCTACATAGTTTGTGAAGAGGAAGAAGAAGAAGAACAAGAACCATCTCAAGATGAAAACGTAGAAGAGATTTCTTCTGAAGAGTTGACTCCCATGATATCATGTAATGCATTGGATGGAATTAACACTCCTCAAACCCTCAAGATCAAAGGATATATCATAAAGAAAAATATAATAGTCCTAATTGATTATGGTAGTACTCATAATTTCATTCACTATAAATTAGCCAAAAATCTCAATGGCTTTATATATCCAACACCATAGTTTCAAGTAATTATTGAAAATGGAGGAACTATCAATTGCTTAGGAAAATGTCATAAGATCAATCTTACTACGGGGGAATATGTAATGAATAGTCCAAATGATTTGTATACCCATGGGTGGTGCTAATGTCATACTAGGAGTCCAATGGTTACAATCATTGGGAATAGTGGCTTTTAATTTTCAAGAACTTTTCATGAAATTTTCATTGGAAGGAAAGAAAATTGAGTTAAAGGGTATCACGGGGAAACCCAGTAAGATGATAAGCTCTAATGGCATGAAAAAATTATTGAAAAAGGGCCATCAAGGGGTAATTGTGCAACTATGCTCACTATATTTTCAAACATCTAAAACATCTATTCCCCTAGATCTCCAAGGGATCATTGATAAGCATTCCAAAGTATTTGAAGATATTCCCAGAGGTCTTCCACCCACTCGAAATCATGATCATGTTATTCACCTAATTCATGGAAGTTTTCCTCCTAACATCAAGCCTTATAGAAACCCTTATTTCTAGAAGACTGAAATTAAGCGTATGGTTGAAGAAATGTTAGAAGTTGGAATTATTATACCTAGCCAAAGTTCTTACTCTGCACCAGTGGTAATGGTACTTGTTATCCCCTAGCCTACAGATAACTAAGGAGATTATGTCTCAAGGCCCATATGTCCTAGACATGGAGTATCAAGAGCCAGATCGACTTGAGAATGGCCTTGGAGGGCCCATCCTTTTCTTCTTCAGTGCCTCCACTTTGTCAGCAGCAACAACATCCATCACATCGACCTCGTCCTACAACAAAAATGGATCTTTCTCCATGAGGTAATGAGTCTGGGCATCATGGTATGTGTCACTCTGATCCTCAAAACCTTTGAATATGTGCATTTAATTATTTTTTCTTCTAACATGTGCTTGGACATTATAATTTTCCACTTGACCACACCTGGGGGAAATGACAAGATGCCCTAGTAAGCTGGTACCCATAGGGTTTTAGTTTCCACTGGGGGGATTCATGAAAGGCCATCATCCTCTCCCACCATACTAACCACTTTTCATATTTCTACCACTCATCCATCCCATTACACTGGTCCAAGCATTGGGTTGGCCAAATATCTAAGGGTTGTACCTTACCTTCTGGGAAGAAGGGACTAAAGTCCCAGAGGGTAAAAGTAGCTGGAAAAAGATAAAAGCCAAAAGAATGAAACCTTGAGATGCTTCGCCAGGGATCCTTGAGAAAGAAATAAAAAGCTTCTCAGCAAGAAACATAGGGACCCATAAAAAAATAATAAATCAAGACCTAGTTAGAGGATAGGGGTTCTCATCACGAGCTAGCCTATCAGGTCCATGGGCATGTATTGGTATGACACTATCGATAGTTGGTCACCATGCCAGGGTAGTGGCTCTTTGTGGCATAGCCAAGAGAAAGGGGGTCTCATCATGAGCCAACCTTCTCATTTCCGTGAAATTCTTGTGGGTAACATTTCCACCACTGGTCACCACGTCAGGGAAGTGTCCCCTGACTAGACCCTTGAAAGAAAAAGAAATAATATTAAAATAAAAAAGGCATGAATGGGCTTGAAACATTTGAATCCATGACAAGGTGCATCACACCCTCTTCAGAGGCACCCACAAGTAAGTTATACATTTCCTTGCTATCACTGCACCCCTTTCCCAAACATCCCTTACCACCTCATCAACTCACGTGGCCTCAATTTGACTTCTCTCATAAACATCCCACATCCAATGAGAATTAGCCCAATAGGATGTTCTAGCATCCCCTCCAAACTTGGCTTGTAGATTAGCATAATGTCTTTGAGCACTTGTCTGGGTAAAAGGGGTTTCATGCACATGTTTAATAACTTGATGATTAGATGTGATTGACATTGCTATGATCCATGTGACTTATGAGCCCATGGAGGGCGTATCTGTTGATGTTTCAGGGCCACACTCAATGGGAAGGTACTCGATGGACAGGTACACATGGGGAGATGATTAGTTCAGACCTCCATGGGGCTAAAATCCCACCAGATGGATGTTGAGACCCCAGCCAGGGGCAGAGACAGATCAGAGGATTTCACCAAAGAGAGAGGAGGAATTTTCACCAAGGGCAGCCTGGCAGGCCTAGACCCAGGGGGGTTGTGCCATTTCCACCATGATATAGGCCTTGGAAGGCCCATGACATCACCTAGGTCACCCATGACATCACCCAGTGTTTTGGGATGTTTTGGAGGCAGTTATGTGCCAAATGGCACGTGTGGTAGGTTCTTAAGGCCCAAGGAGGCCTAATGTTTTACTCCAAGAGGCCAACATTGCCCAAAAAGGGCCTAACGTCACCCTAAAAGGGAATGACATCACATTAGCAGCTTGTTCTAGGGTTTAATTATGACATTTAATGTAAATACTGGATATTATTTGTAATTGGCCATGTCAGCCTTTTTGACCTAATTCTGGTCATTAGTATTGTATAAACAAGGGGGAAATCCCTCTTATTTTTCATCATCTTTCACTCACACAAGTGAGGTCTGAAATTTTCGCCCTCCTTAGGGCTTCTTGGCTGAAATTTTAGGTGCACTTCTTGAAGGAGGCTTAATTTGGTGTTTCTTGGCATTTTTCTTGGTGGAAAATATTCAACTAGGCTTATTTCTAGATTATTCTTGGTGGATGTAAGTGAATTTCTGCAATCCTTCTTTGCTTTGAATGGTTATGGTACATTTACTTTGCATTTATCCAATATTATGAAATAGCTAGTTTAAAACCCTAGGAGAACAAGCACATGTTATTGTCCTTATCTTAACAATTTTTCACCTACTAGATTGTGCTAGAAACCCTACCTTTGAAGTATTGTACTAGAGCCCTGCCATTTCAGCACATTAGTGTCATTTGCTTCATCAAACCATTAATTGTTTCA
>JASDQU010401398.1:8226-19150 GCA_032191745.1 Picea mariana | reverse complement strand
GCTCCTCCATCTCCTTTATCTGGTCCTTGTACTCCTCCAGGGCATGCACTATTTTCTTCATCTTTCCTTTAGTAGATACTCCCTCTGAGTTTGCATTGTCTGGGATGGTTCAAAATACTATGCCTATGTACTTCTCCATCTCCTCTACTTTTTGTCGTGCTATCTTTTTTTCCTTCACTTCTTGGCTAGCTACTTCCTTCTGTGTGATCTTTTCCTCCTTCCCTATCTATAAGTTTTTTGCATCATACCTTTCCCTGGACTGAATTTCTTGCGCGGCACTTATTTGTAATTTATAGAGCACCTTTGTCGAGATCTTGAACTATGTTAAGTCCAATGTTATGATTTCCTTTAGTGGCCTATGTGTTGTCTCCTCGTCGATCAACAACATCTTAGGTGTTACAATAAAATTGGCACTCCCCTACATTTTAATTTCTATTGTTTCTCCAAAATACACTCCTTCCTTAGTTTTCATTGGTTTGTCTTTCCATGACTTCTCTTCCCTAATCCTCAATTGTTTTGGTGCAGTTTTCACTTCCTGTACTTGCTCCAGAATCGAAGCCCTGTTATTCTCTGCATTCTACCACACCTCTTAGAGTTGATCTTCGACTGTGGTGGCTATTAGTTCCACATCATCTGTTGTCAGTGATGTTTCCAGTAGTTTTTTGTGGGCCTTCAACTTCTTCCTAGAGCCACTTGATTTCTCCCCTGTCCTCTTCCTTTGGGCATGTTATGGTGCAGATGCCTCTGGAATATTTGTATCCATGTTTGTCTCCTACCCAATTTCTTCCTCCTTGGGTATTTCTTGTGTCTTTGTTTGTACTTCTTTTGTGTACACCTATTATTTTGTTCCTCGTGGTGCCTTCTATGTGCGCGATGGACCCCGTGTAGAACCAAGCTATGATTTATTTTGTGTCCTAATTTTATTTTGTATGGGGATGCTTCCCCCCACTTGGCCTTGTGCGACATTCTTCTTTTTTATCGCACCGTTTCTGCCTATTTGCTGCAGAGGGACCTTTTTTTCCTACGTATGAGTTTGTCCTCTTGGCACTGTCCTTAGGATCACTGGAACTTTATTTTCCCTGGGCCACTCCTGGACCTCCATATGTATATCCTATGTTTTGACGCAATAACTCAGTTGTACCCACTTCTTGGTTGGGTCTCTCTTCGCCTCTACCCACATGTTGTGGCTCAATGCTTGAAAATTTGCTATGTGTCCAAAATCCTGGACTGTCTCTGGGGAAATCCTCCATGTATAAGCTAAGAGGTTCTGGAACTCCATCAATTATAGAGAGAATACATTGTTGTTTATTTTCTTTGCCTTTGGGTCTATTGTTCTTCTACGAGACATGTAGAGAATTTCACCACACTTTCCTATTCCCTATATGAACATATTGTACGTAGGTTCTTGCCATCCTACCAGTGTAATGAGGATGAGTAACCATGAGTAGTGGAACTTAGAGCCTCAATCCTATGTATCCTTGAAATCCTTCAAGAAAGAATTAATAAGATAAGGGTCCCATCTCATTGAGCTCACCTTTGTGCACTACGCTACAACTACTACCACTCTTGTTGATACTTCCTCCTTTCTGCACTCGCACCTTAACTTGCACCCTATTAACTTTTGTTATAGGATAAATCGGTAGGTGTGGACACTAACAGATCTCCCTAGATCCACCTAGATTTAGAACAAAACAAGATAGGACATGACTCTTTCTCTAAGTTGAAGTCATTGAATCTACTACCCAGAAGGAATGAGTGACATAACTTTATATCGCTTCCTTAGGTCTCTGTTGTTCTCGCTTCACTCCAGTGCTCTTGTGAAATCAAGTCCAAGATAACACAAACCAACCAAAGTGAAGATAGAAAAGTATATTCAATGTCAACCTATGCATATGATCAAGGAATTATGCAATAAAATAAGAGTGATTTTATGGGAAATGGGCATGCCACTATATTATATTAAATGAAAGTAGAAGATACAACCAGATCGCCTTGATGTCGCAAGATTCCTTTCAGTGACCCTTGGTTCCAATACACACACTTTCTCTATATTTGCAAGAAGAAGATCCAATACAACTTGATAGACCAGATAGAGTCTCCAAGCTTCTATCCAAGCAGAGTTCTTCACACAATTCTTTCACCAATTCTTCATTCAATCTTGCTTAACCTTTTCCATGAGAAAACTTTCAATATACAGGAGAAGGACAGATGGTTAAATGGATGAGGATGATCCCACCAAATTTGAGAAGTCGTTAGAATGCCAACCATGCGAATGCTAACTCATTTTCTAGAATATCCCCTTCTAGAACCTTCGTGACTTCTTCTCTTTTTCAAGATTAAAAACAGGTTCGCACCCTACCTATAGAGCAGACTGTGAACATTTCGCACCCTAAGTATGGTTTTCCTATGAGAATCAAGGATTTTCACACCCTATAACATAGGCATCCTACGAACTCATCTTAAAAATGTGTTTTTTGGAAGAAGACAACAGTCACTTTTCTTAGGCAAAGTCCTTGTGGGAGCCTGAATACATCACTATAGGGACATCACCAGAGTGACCAAAATAATGTGTAACAGAATGCCCCCCAAAGTTTAAGGCTGGAAACTGTGACAGCCGAAATACTTTGCAAATTGTGTGTGTGTGTGTGTGTCAGAAACAAGGAGCGCACCTAATCGAAAACCTATAAATAATCAAGCATATGCAGAATATAATACCAGTTCTGAGGTAGGCATTCCCATGCTCAAATCACCAATGAATGGAATCATAAACGTAGGTCATGGCCACCAATCATACACCATGGATCCATGTCGTCAAAATGCTACATAGCCACCAGGAATACACTGTGGATCTATGTGAGAAGACTTGAATTAAGACATAGCCACATGACATACAAAGTGGATCTATGTGCTGATAGAAATCATACATACTCCATCGCAGCCTGGATCAAAAAGATGATCCCTAGGGTCTTCAATCCCGTCACCTGAAATTACGAATCTGGCCATGTGATTACATGTGCTAAAGTCGAACATGGTAGAAACCACTTGATTACCAGTCATTGATGAAAACCATTAACAAGTGAGAGGGAAATCACCATTGATGTCAATGACTCCCAAGGTACCAAAGTACAATCCAAATGAATGTGAATGAACAAGATGACATCGAGCACTTGGTAGAATCTCTCGATCAGGAGTCAATGATATGAAACCCTTGTCGAAAGTGAAGAGACCTGCCATTAAGGCATGTAGGTTCCAAGGTACTAAATAATTTCTAAGTCTCATTCCCAGATAATGAGTTGGAGTTGACAGAAAAAGACTTGTCATAGGAGGGCCTTGATGTATCCCCCATCAATGACATGAAATAAGTAATATATTTTGAGGGTGAATCAAAGTATGAACATGGGTTGGAAAGGACACAGGGAAGGTCGACATAGTAAGAATGGACAACTGCATATGGCTGACTCAATAGAGGGCTTATTTAAACTTCTCTTGAACATATGAACGACACGACCAAGGAATTGGCATCACTGACTCAAAGATGACCCAAGATATGATCTTGTAGCAAGTTGAACGAGAGACAAATGGATTTCCCAACCTGGATTCAAATGACAAATAGGGGGTGTCATGTTCAAGAGCAGCGCTTACTGCCATTAATACAAATATGAAAACATATCCCTTTCCCAAAATTCCCCCCACCATCTCTGGCGAGTACCTCTTTATTTTTACACAAGATTGAGGAGGATAACATATGCTTGTCGATGTAAGCTCATCCTTCGGACGAGTCCCTCGGAGTATATTTAACGAACCCTAGGAAGGAGTGGTTCGGTCCCATTACGAGTCTTTCGATGTTTTCTTAACGAGTCCAAGGATAGAAAACTCGAGAGTTTTTCATGTTTTGAGAGTCTGAAAAACACTTAAAGAGAACTTTCCCAGTTCCTTTTTCGTAAATCAGTTCGACAAGATCGAAAAAATGATAAACTATCACCCGTCGAACGTTTTATTCAAATACTTTAATGAGCGTGAAAAGAACAAGATTGCTCGACAATCTTTTCATTTTTATGGAGCGTGAAAAGATCTTAAAGGATAATCCCTTACGTTCGTCGTTTTTTTGTCACCACGATGTGTACGAAAAGATGAGAAAAAGTATACTTGGTTACATTCTCATATATTTTCGAGCATGAGAATGAACGAAGACTGAGCTCAATGTTTTTCCTACAAAACCACTAAAAAAGTAGTCATACATGCGAAAAAAAGAAAGTACACCTGTATCGCCTCGTTCGGACTGTGAAGTTTCTATATCTGCGAAAAATGATACTCACAAGGCTATTAAGGCATTAGGTTTTATAAGAAAATCAATAAAAATAATATAAAAAACCAATAAGAAATGGTAAAAAGTGAATAAATATGGGTGAGAAGGATTTTTTTACCATTTTATTGTTACTTTGCCAAAAAATTGTCCAACATACCTCATTTTCCCCCAAATTTCTTTGCTCGATTGCAGGAGGCATAAGTGATCATTTGGCGAATGGTTTCATCCAACGAGGTAAGCCCCTGATCCTCCAACTTTTCCATGGTTTATTTTTTATTTTTATTGGCAATTTTTTAGAGTTTTGAGTCCATTTTAGGGTCGGACCATGCACTCAATAATTCTCGCAGGTGGGCCTTATGGGACCTGTGAGAATCTAATATTATCGCAGGTGGGCTTTAGGGCACCTGCAAGAATCTCGCATTGTGCAAAAGGTTCACCTGCGAGGGCCGAAAAATGGATTTTAATGTTTGGTTTTGCTCAATAAAAATTATGCAAGAGTCCAAAACAAGTTGTTGACTTCCTTCTCATGGCTCTATTGCAGGTGTTGACTATCACAATGTTGGAATGGAGGGAAAGAGAACATGAGGAGGATGATGCCATTGCTAGAAATGACCCAGGTACAGTCGTTGCCCTCCAGGAATGTGGGCTCTTGAAATGTTTTAGGATCTTGGGCATGAGAGCCCAACTCAGGTTGTTAGAGTACCTGGTCCACATGTGGGACGTGGATCAACAGTTATTTCATGTGGGAGTTCACACACTGCCACTAGATATCAAGGATATCTATTTTTTGACGGGGTCGTCACAGCGGCGGACTTCCTATGAGCGAGTATGTTCATCGATATTGTGTTCCCGAGGTAGAGAGAAGCAAGGGTAAGGTTTCCATTTAGGGGGTCCAATATTTGACCCTACAGACTATCTTGTTCACTATTGCATGCATGGTTGGGAGTGCGGCTCCGCACATGGCTCTCCAGAGTTATTTCCAATACGCCATAGAGTGCACAGAGCCTCGGGTATTCAACTAGTTGGACATAGTTTTCCGCAGTATGAAGAGGCAAATAAAAAAATGCAGAACGGGTGACTTGAAGCAGTTTGGGTACAGGTCACTTTTGGTGTCATTCTTCCTCGAAAGGGTCCCACTACTGCAACTACAGGTTGATTGGGGCTTACCGGCCCCATAGGATCCGAGGATGCTGAGGTGGTGTAACCTCATGGCTCGACACGTAGCAGGGCCTATAATCAAGTACAATGATTCATTTTTTGACTGGTTGAGGCCCCAGATGCTAATGATCAACGACTATGCATATGTTAGTTTGGATTTCTAAGGGGATCTGGATTTGGTCCTGCCCGAGGATGCTCAGTGGGGTGACTTAGGTGAGAAGTACACATTTTGTTATTTTTAAATGTTTTGGTAATTTTTATCATATGAAATGTTTTTATGTTGATCCAAGGACTAATAAAAAAAAATTATTTTTGATGACACAGATGTGGGGCCGTATCGACCTCTAGGAACATCTCCCATTCAAAGGCGAGGAGAAGTGACTCCAGTGGCGAGATGGGATGCTAAAGACTATGAGGCAGTGGAACAGAAATTAGAGAGGTTGAATGTGGACATTCCAGACATTGCTATTGGGGATATTCTGAGACATTATCAGTGCCATACTGTGGGCGTGTCCGAGTCACTCAGTCGACTGCTCCATAGGATAGCCTGAGAAGTTGTGTGTTATCATGAGCGTCATCCATGATGCTATTTTGTAGAAGCCATGGGCTTCATATTTTGAGATTTTGATCCTTGGACATAAACTTTTTGTAAAAACTTTTGATCGTTATATACATATATATGGCTTCTACCAACTTATTTTATGTTGTGTTATACATGTGATGTGTGATTGGTTTATAAATGTTCCAAATGTCTGTCTAACACATAGTTAGCTAAAGCATCAATCAATGTATTTAGACATCTAGGAATGTGATGATATTCGATATAATCAAAATAACGTTCCAAGAGGCGAATTCGTAAATATACTCGTAATAAAGTAGGACTTCAAATAACATAGACATTACTTAGTTGTAGTACTACTAGCTACGAATCGAGTCATATAACCAGGTGGTACATATCAAGAAAAATAGAATCAATCAATAATTAAATGACGGCGTTATATTATGCAATATTATTGGTCGCACAACCAAGGCACACACCTCGCAGACTGATAAGTTCATTTGTAGGTGCGTAAATTGCCCATGCAGTAGAAGCAAGGTTCTGAGTACTACAACTAGCACCATCAGCGAAGCCAATGTGGGGTAGTGAAGGCTTTGACATCTGGAAACCAAGCACAACGTAATATAAGCAGTCCGAGACAGAGACCAAATAATGAAAAAGCATACTAAAGTAACACACAAAAAGTATGATACAATAAAATACAAGCACTCATGCATAGGTGATCTTAAGCATAGTACTTCTTTAAGTACAACTCATTTCTGGGTTCACTCAAAGGGATATTGTCGTAGTCCACCAACTCGTAAGCTCATTTCTCCAAAACGCACCTGACAATATAAGGACCTCGCCACATAGCTTCAAATTTTTTGGCTCCTAGCATATCCTGATCTTGTTCGTAAAGGAGAACCAGATCACCTTTGGAAAAAATGCATGGCTTGACATGCTTGTCGTATTGGGATTTGACGCGTTTCTTCTGGGCTTCTATCACTAGGGTGGCATCGCGACGGGTTTCGTCTAATTGCATGAGATACAAAAAATGTTCTTCTTCGGCAGAAGTGTTTGGGAGAAGTTTGACGGCTAGTTTTAGGGAGGGTATCTCATATTCAATCGGAAAGATGGCTTCTAGAACATAGACTAACTAGAATGGTGTAAACCCGGTAGCAGACTTAATGGATGTCCAGTAAGCCCACAATGTTAAAAACAACAACGTGTGCCAACTCATTTTGTGAATCCCTGTCATTTTCGAAGCATGGTAATGAGGACTTTGTTTATTGCTTCAACTTGGCCGTTGGCTTGTGGGTAACAGCGTGCTGAGTTTTCATGGAGAAGAACCAACTTTTTAGTGAGTTCATACATCATGAAGTTTCTAAAGTGGCTACCGTGATCAATAATGATAGCCTAAGGAATGCCAAATTGAGCAATGATGTGATTGAATATGAATAATGTTGCAGTCTTTTCGATATTTTTGAATGTTGGCATTGCCTCGGCCCATTTCATAAAATAATCTATGGCTACAATAATGTATCCATGTCCCCCGGCCGAATGAGGGTGACATGTCATGAAATCGGTACCCCATTTTGCAAAAGGACCAACGAAGACCATAGGGTGTAGAGGAGTAGGGTGTGATCATATTTTATTGTTGTAGGTTTGGAAAGCATGGCATTTTTGGACAACAATTATACAATCATTGAATAAAGAAGGACAAAAATACCCTGCTCGTAAGTTCTTCTGGGAAGTAGCGTACCCAGACATGTGACCACCACAGGCTCCAGAATGGTAGTCATTCAGGGCTTTCTCGGCTTCGCCAAATGTGAGGTAGCATCGAAAAACGGAGTCAATCCCACGATGATAAAGAGTATCACCGAGGATAATATACTGATGGGCTTGGTAGCGTATTTGATGGCGGTCAGTGATAGACAAATTGGGTCAAAAAGTCTGGGTCTGGAGATATATGATGCTATCTCCATACCAAAGGTCATCAGAACTAATCAGGAAAAGAGATTCCTCGTGCAATGAATCTTCTGCTACATTTTTCATCTCAGAGCAAGAAAGGTCGCATATCAACTCGGAAAACACCAATGATTTCTTGGACTTAACACATTCGAATTCTAAGTCAAACTCCTGGAGTATTACGATCCATTTGGAGTATTTGGTTCCTAGCAATTGACATGTAAGAATGTGCTGCATAGGGTTGTAGTTAGAAATCATTGTAGTTTTGCGTAAAAGGATATAGTGCCAAAAACGTTGAACGGCTTGGATGGCTGCCAAGGCCAGTTTTTCAACATGTAAATACTTGGTTTCGGTAGTCGTGAGACTCCGACTCAAGTAATAAATGACATTTTCATCATGAGAGTCATCCTCCTAGACAAGAACCATAGCGATGGTATAGTCCGAGGCTACGAGGTAAAGGAAATAATCCCAACAGTAATCAGGTGGGAAGAGTAATGGGGTATGTGTTAAAGACAGTTTCAAAGATTCGAAAGCTTTTTCAACAGTGGTATCCCATACGAACTCAGAACCTTTCTTAAGCAGTCGTGTAAATCTGAGAGTTATCTCAACATAGTTTGGGATGAAACGACGGAGAAAGTTTTCCTTCCCTTACAAAATTTGTAACTGGAGAACTGAGGAAGGAGGAATATTGAGAATCACCTCGACCTTCAAAGGATCTACCTTGATCCCTTGACGTGAAAAATTAAATCCCAGAAGTTGGTCGGATTCTATGCAAAAAACACATTTATGTGGATTCAAGTGTATATGGTAAAATCGACATCGAAGGAAAATGGCGCAGAGGTGTGTTGGATGATCTACACTGTGCATGGAATGAGCGGGTAATTCATCGAGATATGGATGCACAATGTGCTTTATATCATGGAAGGCGTAAGACATAGCACGCTGAAAATCTGCGTCGACATTCTTTAAACTAAATGGAAGTTTCTGATAGGCGAAAGTGCCCCAAGGACAAATAAAAGTGGTCTTGTGTTGGTCCATAGGTACGATATTGATTTGATTATATCCGGTGAAACCATCCATCAGAGAGAAGATTTCACTTCTGGCACAATCATCAATGATCTAGTCAACGAAGGGGGTAGGAAAGTTCTCTCTAGGACAAGCTTTGTTAATGTCTCTATAATCAACGCACACGCAGATCATGCCTTGTTTCTTGTTAATCGGAACAAGATTGGAAACCTAGTCAGTTAGAGCCACTGGGTAAATGAAGCCAGCCTTAAGAAGTTTATCAACTTCAAGCTTGATAGTGGCTTCTTTACATGGATGAACCAGACGAAGTCATTGCCGGATGGGTTTAGTGCTCGGGTATGTCTTAATTTCATGTACCACAATGTCGGGGTCAATACCTGACATTTCTTCATAGCTCCATGTGAAGACGTCACAAAATTCTTGGAAAAGAGACTTGTAGGTGACAACTTCATCATGGGAACACAAAGCTCCGATATGCACATTTTCGACAATTCCAGGTTTTATGGATATGTCAAGGGGGAGGGTGGGTGAGATATTACTTAAGTTCCCTTCATAGAACAGATCATGTGTAGACTCAAGAATGGTATAAATGACGACAACGGTTGACGGGGTCGAGATCCATTGGTAACCCTCGATGGTGTGTTGTTCCAGGAAGAGGATGGAACGATGATGTCCATTGTCCTAAGGGGTGTCTTCCATGGACATAACATACATAATCATCTCGTCTGTGGGAAAAATGACGTGGAATGGATCTGGAGATAAATCACCAAGAGAGGGGGTAGAAGGGGTTGCCGATTGAATGGTTTGATAAGCGGATTCGACCGGACTCAAAGGCATTTCGTCACCATAACGAAGATGATTTTCAGGGTTGGGTACCATCCATGGGTCGTAAGACGCAAGGGTTCCATGAATAGAGGTGGAGATCATGTTGATCGAGGCGACTAACGGATGTGGAACATTGGGTGGTGGAATGGGGAAAGTACCTATCAAAGAGGAATCTTTAAGAAGACCCACACCGACATTCTTGTATCCAGGGGGGGTTTTGCAATGAAAGGTATGTTGTCGATACGTGCATCGGAGTGAAAGAAGTCCAATTGGTCTACAATAACTACTTTTCCTTGATGTGGAAAACGTACGACACAAAAAAGAGTGGACACAATTGCATGCATGGAATCGATCCATCTATGGCCAAGTAGAAGGTTGTAATCGAGAGGAGCATCAAAGACCTCCACTTCAATGTTGACCGTTTTGCCTTCTGACGTAATAGGAAATGAAGGGAGGACACCGTAAGGATTAAAACCAGAGCCATTGAAGGATTTGAGCATGTTGTGGGATTCAGTTAAAGGAGGAGAGCTAATGGATTTCCAACAGGTAATAGACATGACACAGGTCGAGGCACCCTCATCAATAACTGTTCTACAAATGTTCTTGTCAGAGAAAATAACTTGTATTTGGAAGGTGAGTTGAGGGGGTAACCTTGGAATGTGATCTTCCAAGTCAAAAATTATTAAATTTGTATCAGTAGGGTCGATTCCACCAATAGCTTTCAACAATGCCTTCTGTTGTATAGGACAACTCTGAAGGACTTCGAGGGATGACATCATGGATGGCGCTTGGGCCAGATCTTCGACAATACTGTAGTTATGGGCAGCACATGCATGAGGATTGAAAGCCGATTTTCAAACAACACCCTTTGGGGGAGGGAAAATAGTTGTATCTAGGATCGGTCATTCAAGATGAAGAGGACCGTTGGTAGGTGGAGTTGTGGGAGATGGTTGGACCAATGAAGGAGGTATTGCATCAGCCTTCTCTTTGGATGAATAATAATCTTTGGCTCGAGTGGTAAGTGTGATGTCATTTTTATTTGAATCGCCTGTACACATTAAGACGTAGGATGTATTGGAGGGGGAAGGTTGGTCATGAATGAC
>JASDQU010401394.1:0-10761 GCA_032191745.1 Picea mariana | reverse complement strand
CCAAACTCACTCGGGCTCCTTGGAGGGTATACCCACGATTATGTGTGGGAGCTTGCACCAGGGTGTAAGTCCGTTAAGCAGGTCGTCAGCGTAACTTTTCCACCCTAGACCCGCCCCTTCTCATCTCGTTGTTACGATGTTGGATTTCATCACCAACTAGTGGCTTCAAAATTAGAAGGTCTTCTTTGCGTGGTGATTGCTTCCTAGATTTTGTTTACTATTGCGTGTTGTTTGTTTCTCGAAGTTGACCATAAGAATTTCTTCGCGGAGCTTGTCACTTGTTTACAATTTCTCCCCCATGACGTTCACATAGGATGCAAGGTTTATCTCCAGAGCATCTGGATGGTTCTCAACCCTTGACTACCGGTACACCCGAGGGCTCTCCTCACCAGAGTGAAGTCCCAGTTGTTACCCCACCACACGTGGAAACAAGTGAAGTCCCAACTGTCACCACACCACAAGTAGAATCAACTAACTCTCTAGAACCTTTTCGAATTACCAATACTAGAGAGGACTATCACATTCACCGTGGTGAGCGACCTTTTGTGCGATTAAATTCTTCCGGAGAAGCAGTTATTACATCTTCTGAATCAGCCGTTGGGCCTGTTTCTGCTGTAGAAGGCCAAGATCCTTTTTGGTCAGGTAATTTCCGCAGGGTTCTTTTTGGTACTGAGTCACCTACAGTTTACGAAATCAACCCTCCGGTGTTTTCTGAGACAGAGGATATACTAGTGACTACCACTTATCACTTTGTTCTCCCTAACGAGATGGCCCATCTCGCAAATACTACGAGTGTCCCGACCGGGATTACTGCAGCTAGTCTTCCTCCTATCAATACCCAACGAATGCCTGATGTCATTCTGATACTACCACCAGGATACCATGCGTTGAATGCTTTGTTGAATACTTCTGTTCCAACACCTCCGCAAACCCCATCTGGTACTCCTGGGGGTCCTTCTGGGTATAATATTCCCGGTTTTATTCCGACACTCCCTCCATTTCCTTTTGGCAATCCCAATCCTAGTGGCACTATACAGTTCATTACCTCAAACTTGCAGATTCCTGTTGGTGGACAAGGTGGTACGATTCCATTTCCTCTTACCGGACATAATCCACTTACAACACAACCTATGATTGGTACACAATTTCCGGTTGGAACTCCACCTACGATGGGGGGACCAACCCCACCTTTTGGACAAAATATACCTGTTGCGTTGGCCCAGAATTGGAATCAGATGCTACAAAATCTTCCTCAAATGACTGGGGGACAACAAACTGTCCCTACTGTTGGCCAACCATATCCCGGTATACCCAATCCTATTTGGGGTCAGGGTCCCAATGCTCAAACTCAGGTCCCTAATCAGACTCAAGATTTCAATCCTTGGAGCTACTATCCTCTTCAACCACCACCGAATCAGCCTGGGTCTTCCCACTATGGGCAGACTGCCTACGGTCCTACTGGTTTTCCAACAAGGCTTCCACCCCAAAGTCACCAGTACCCACAGGTGAATCGACAGTTACCTTTTCTTGCTACTTTGGATTTGCCAGATTTGTCTAGGATTCTAAATGATCCTATTCATCATTCTCCCCAATGGCCTGTTATTCCAGCTAAGCTTCCATCGGACATTCCTAAATTCGATGGCAAGGCGGGAGAGGACCCGAATAATCACGTTATGACTTTTCACCTATGGTGTTCATCCAACTTGCTGATGGATGATTCTATTCGATTACGTCTTTTTTCAAAGAACCCTTACCGGTTCTGCTGCGAAGTGGTATATTGAATTTCCACGAGGTTTCTTCTCTGATTTCAACACCCTAGCTATGGATTTTCTTACACATTACCAGTTACTGATTCGTTATGATATTGAGACTGAGATTTTGACTTCCTTTAAACAGACTAAAGGCACTCATATATCTGATCATATCCATGAGTGGCAAAATGTCGACGTCTCATTAAACTTGAACTCCCTGATCAGTTACTGGCAGAATGGTTTACGAAATCCTTTGTGAACGAAATTGGTAAAGACATTGCCATGGGTGGTGTTGTCACGGAGGAGCAGGCTATAAGTCGTGCTCAATATCTTGATCTTGTTTATTCACAAACGGGAACACTTTATGATTTATTACCTGAGTTACCTCGTCCTGGTGCTTCCAACACTTCAACTACTCCAGCTACCTCGCATGCAGCTGACGGTGTGATTAGCACAACCCACGCCCATTCACATTCAGTTTCAAGTATGACCCCTAAATCTACTTCTTCTAATGTTCAAAATGCTCCGTCTCTTGCCACTCCCACCGGTAAAACTTCTGAGGTGAACGCCGTTCAATCTACCCCTACCGGTAAAAACAAATCTAAAAAGGGGAGAGGCAAGAATAAGGAGGGAAAAAATAATAATCCAGCAGAGCAAACTAAAACCACTCCTGTTGAAGATCGGGATAAGCGCAAACCATGCTACCCTTGAATTATCTGTGGTGACGATCACTACACCAAGGATTGTCCAAGACGTGCCGAGGTCACGAAGTTCCTTCAAGGAGCTCCAAAACCATCTACCCTGACAGTCTTGTCCCAACCCTTCCCGTCTCAGCAACAGGCTCAGTTGGTCATTCAAGACCAACCTTCCTCTTCTACGACATCATATGTTTTGATGTGTACTGGTGAATCTAAGCAAAACAACGTTACTCTCATGACTAGAGCCAAAGATTATTCTGCTTCTAAGGAGAAGACTGACGATTTACCTCTTGCTTTGGTACAAACTTCTCCCGCGACTCCACCTACTGACGGTCCTCTTCATCTTGAACGACCGAGTCTAGATACAGTTCTGCGACCACCCCCAAAAGGTGTCGTTAGGAAATCGACTTTCAATCCTCATGCTCGTGCGGCTCAGAACTACAGTATTGTTGAAGATCTGGCCTAGGCACCTTCAGTGATGTCAGCCCTTGAAGTCCTTCAGTCTTGTATTGCACAATGGAAGGCACTGTTAAAAGCTATAGGTGGAATTGACTCGACAGATACGAATTTGATAGTCTTTGACTTGAATGATCATATTCCAAGGTTACCCCCACAACTTGCGTTCTAAATACAAGTTGTTGTTTCAGACAAGAACATTTGCCGAACTGTTATCGACGAGGGTGCCTCAACGTGTGTAATGTTTTTTGCTTGTTGGAAAGCCATTGGCTCTCCTCCCTTGACTGAATCACAAAACACTCTTAAAGCCTTCAATGGCTCTGGTTTTAAGCCTTACGGTGTTCTTCCTTCATTGCCTATTACACTAGAAGGTAAGACGGTCCAAGTTGAGGTGGAAGTATTTGACGCTCCCCTTGATTATAATCTTTTACTTGGCCGTAGCTGGATCGATTCCATGCGCGCCATTGTGTCAACCCTTTTCCGTGTAGTACATTTTCCTCATCAAGGAAAGGTTGTTACAGTTGACCAACTTGCCTTCTTCAATTCCGATACTTGTACTGGCATTGTGCCGTTTATTGCTAAAACCCCGTCGGGTTATGAGAATGTCGGTGTAGGCCTTTTAAAGGACTCCTCGTTAATGGGTACTTTCCCCATTCCTCCGCCCGATGTTCGACGCCCGTCAGTTGCTTCTATCAACATGATCTCCACCATGCCTCATGACCTTCCTGTGTCACATGACCCTTGGATTGTCCCTGACCCTGGAGATCACACTCGTTTCGACGACGTCATGCCGTTAAGTCTGGTTGAGTCTGCTTATCAAGCCATTCAATCGACAACACCTTCTACCTCTTCTCTTGATGAGTTGTCTCTTGATCCTTTCTGTGTTATCTTTCCCACTGACGAGATGATTATGTCCGTCATGGAAGACACCCCTTGGGATGATGGGCATCATCGTTCCATACTCTTTCTGGAACAACACACTCTTGAGAACTACCAACGTATTTCAACTCCATTGACTGTTGTTGTCATTTCCACGGTTCCCGCGACTTCACACGATCTGTTTTCTGAAGGGAACCTAAGTAACATCTCGCCCACGATTCCCATTGACATATCTATTAAACCTGGGATAGTCGAAAATGTTCATATTGGAGCTTCGTGTTCTCCCGACGAAATCGTCACCTATACATATCTGTTTAAAGAATTTCGTGACATCTTCACCTGGAGCTACGAAGAGATGCCAGGTATCAATCCTGCTATTGTTGTACATGAGATAAAGACATACCCTGGAGCTAAACCTGTCTGGCAGCGCCTTCATCCTGTACACCCACGTAAAGCAGCGGCTATTAAGCTTGAGGTTGAAAAACTTCTCAAAGCTGACTTTATTTATCCCGTGGCTTTGACAGAATGGGTTTCCAACCCTGTTCCAATTGATAAGAAAGGGGGCAGTATTCGTGTATGTGTTGATTATAGGGATATTAACAAAGCCTGTCCAAAAGACAACTTTCCAACCCCTTTCGTCGACCAGAATGTCGATGACTGTTCCGGCAGTGAAATCTTCTCTCTCATGGATGGTTTCTCCGGCTATAATCAAATTAACATCGCTCCTGAGGACCAACATAAAACTGCTTTTATATGTCCTTGGGGTACTTTTGCCTACAGGAAACTTCCCTTCGGTCTTAAGAACGCTGGCGCGACGTTTCAACGTGCTATGTCTTACGCTTTTCATGATATAAAGCATATCGTTCAACCCTATTTGGACGATTTACCAGCTCATTCTATGCGCTGAGTCGATCACCCTACCCACCTCCGGGCTATTTTCATTCGTTGTCGGTTCTATCGTATTCGTTTAAATCCTCATAAATGCGTTTTTTGCGTAGAATCCAACCGTCTTCTAGGTTTCATCGTTTCACGTCAAGGGATCAGGGTGGATCCACTTAAGGTTGAGGCGATTCTTAATCTCCCTCCTCCTTCTACACTACGCCAGTTGCAAAGTTTGCAAGGGAAAGCAAACTTTCTTCGTCGTTTCATCCCTAATTACGCCGAGATTACTTGTGGTTTTACGCGACTATTAAAGAAAGATTCAGAGTTTGTCTGGGACACCGTTGCCAACAATGCTTTTGAGGCTCTGAAGTTGTCCCTCACGCGCGCTCTGCTTCTCTTTCCTCCTGATTATAGTCGTGATTATTTTCTTTATCTTGCTGCCTCTGAGTATACTATTGGCATGGTTCTCGTCTAGGAGGATGATGCACACGATGAACATGTTATTTATTACTTGAGCCGAAGTCTCACATCAACTGAAATCAAGTATCAACATGTTGAAAAACTGGCCTTGGCTGCCATTCAAGCCGTCCAACGCTTCTGGCATTATATCCTCTCAAGGAAAACTACAGTGATTTCTCATTGCAACCCTATGCAACACATTTTGACACGTCAATTGCTAGGGGGCAAATACTCCAAATGGATTTTCATACTCCAGGAGTTTGACTTGGAATTCGATCGCGCCACATCTAAGAAATCCTTAGTTTTTGTTGAGTTGATTTTTGATTTTCCTCTCTCTGCCATGGAGAATGTAGCAATAGATTCATTACCCGATGAATCTCTTTTCCTCATTAGTACTGACGATCTTTGGTATGGGGATATCATTATCTATCTCCAAACCTAGACTTTCCGGCTTGCTTTGTTTAGTACTGAACAACGCCGCATCCGTTATCGAGCGCGTCAATACATTATCCTTGGGGATACTCTTTACCGTCGACGCATTGACTCTATTTTTCAACATTGTCTGACATTTGATGAAGCTAAGAAAGCTCTAAATGACTGCCATTCTGCAGCATGTGGTGGTCATATGTCTGGGTATGCTACTGCCCAGAAGATCTTACGCGCAGGTTATTTTTGGCCTTCCTTGTTCAACGACTGCATTACTGCCATTCAGAAATGCCATGCCTGCCATACCTACAATTAGAAAATTCGGTCGCATCCTGCTCCTCTTCATCCTGTAGTCTCAGTTGGCCCTTTTGTGAAATAGGGCATTGATTTCATGACATGTCACCCTCACTCGACTGGGGGGTATGGTTACATCATTGTAGCTGTTGATTACTTTACAAAATGGGCCAAGGTGATGCCAACATTCGATAATACTGGAAAGACTACAGCGTTTTTTCTTTTTAACCATGTCATAGCTCGTTTTGGTGTTCCTCAAGCTATCGTCACTGATCACGATAGTCATTTTAGGAATTTTATGATGTCTGAACTTATGGAAAAGTTGGGTCTTCGTCATGATAACTCAACACCCTATTATCCGCAAGCTAATGGCCAGGTCGAAGTGATCAACAAAGTTCTTATAACCATGCTTCGACGGATGATAGGAATTCATAAAACAAGCTGGCACACGATGTTGTTTTTGGCATTGTGGGCATACCGGACATCTGTTAAATCCGCTACTGGGTTTACACCTTTTCGATTAGTCTATGGTATGGAAGCCATTCTTCCTATAGAATGTGAGATACCCTCTCTGAAGTTAGCTGTCGAACTCTTACCCAATACCTCTGCTGAAGAAGAACGTCTATTGTATCTGATGCGATTAGACAAAACTCGACGTGACGCCACTCTAGTAATAGAAGCCCAGAAGAAATATGTCAAGGCACAATATGATAAGCATGTCAAGCCTCATGTTTTCTCTGAAGGTGATCTTGTTCTTCTCTATAAACAGGATCGAGATGTCTTAGGAGCTGGGAAATTCGAACCAATGTGGCGAGGTCCTTATATTGTTTGTCGAGTTTTGAACAAAGGAGCATATGAGCTGGTCGATTACGATGGTATCCCTTTGAGTGAACCCAGAAATGGGTTGTACTTGAAGAAGTACTATGCATAAGTCATTTGTGCACAAGTACTTGTATTTTATGTATCATACTTTGTGTGTGTTACTTTAGTTTGTTTTGACGTTATCTGGTCTCTACCCTTATGTGCATTGTGTTTGATTGCCGGATGTCGGAGTCTTCGCTACCCTATATTGGCTTTACTGATGGTGCTAGCTGTAGTACTCGAAACCTAGCTTCCACTGCGTGGGCAATCTATGCCCCAACAAATGAACTTGTATCTTTACGAGGTGTGTGTCTTGGCCGTGCGACCAACAACATTGTAGAGTATAGCGCCATCATTGAATTATTGGTTGATGCTATCTCGCTTGGAATTCGTCATTTGGTTGTGCGACTTGACTCGCAGCTTGTAGTGCTACAACTAAGTAATATCTACTCTATTTGAAGTCCTACTTTGTTACGGGTGTATTTGCGAATTCACCTCTTGGAACATTATTTTGATCACATTGAATATCAACATATTCCTAGATGTCTTAATACATTAACAGATGCATTGGCTAATTATGTATTGGACAGACATTTAAACCATTTATAAATCAAACACATTAAAATTCACACAATATAAAGTAAACCGGTAGAATCCATCTGTATATATAACGATCAAAAGATTTTGTTTTTACAAAAGTTTGTTCGAAGACCAAAATATCAAAATTTGAAGCTCATGGCTTCTACAAAGTAACGTCACGGATGACGTTCACGGTAAAACACAACTGCTCTAGCAACCCTACAGAGCAGTCGACCCATAGCTACTGATACTCCTACAGTGTGACGTTGATCGCGTCGTGGAATCTCTTCCAGAGTCATATCTGGAATGTCTGCTGTCAGGCCCTCCAAATTCTGTTCCACAACCTGATAATCTTCAGCATAGTGTGGTGCTACTACTGCTACTTCTCCTCGTCGCTAGATAGGAGAAGTGCCAGGAGGTCTATACGGTCCAACATTTGTGTTATCAACAAACATTTTGTGTTAGTCTTTGGATAAATATATAAAACAAAAACATTTGAATATGATAAAAAATTCAAAAACATTTAAAAAAGAAAATGTGTGTACTTCTTACCGAGGTCTCCCCACTGAGCGTCCTCAGGCAGTGCTAAATCTGGATCTCCTCTGAAATCCAACCCGGCATAAGCATAGTCATCGACCATCAACATCTGGTTTTGAAGCCAGTCAAAGAAAATATCGTCATACTTGACGATTGGTCCTGCCACGTGCCGGGCCATGAGCCGACACCACCTCAACATCCTTGGATCTCTAGGACCCGGGAAGTCCCACTCAACCTGTAGTCTGAATACGGGGACCCTCTCGAGGAAGAAGGACACCAACAAAGATCCATACCCAAATTGTTTCAATTCACCTCGCCTGCATTTAGTTAATTGCCTTTTGATACTGCGAAGTACAGCATCGGCCCAGTTGAATACACGAGGCTCAGTACACTCGATGGCATACTGGAAGTAGCTCTGTAATGCCATATGAGGAGTGGAACTCCCATCCATCCGAGCTATAGTAAAAAGGATAGTGCGGAGGGTCAAGTCCTGTACCCCCCAGATAACCACTTTTCCCTTTTTCCTCTCAGCCTCAGGTACACAGTATTGATTGCAGTATTCACTCATCTTCAGCCCACCACCTCTACTACCAGTCAGGCTGACATGGTACCCCCGTCGGGATAATCCGGTCAAAAAGTATACGTCCTCAATGTCTATGGACAAAGTATGAGCTCCTACATTGAAAACCTGCTGATCTGGGTCCCACATACGGATCAGGTACTTTAGTAATCTGACTTGGGCCCTCATGCCCGGGATGCGGAAGTATTTTAAGAGTCCACAGTCTCTCAATGCAGCTATGGTGGGAGGATGATTCTCGACATTTGCATTATCCTCCTCATGTTCTCGTTCTCACCACTCAAGCACCATGTTTGTGGCTATTGATCTGCACAAGGAATATAAAAGGAGGATTAATGATTTTATTCATGGGCTGGATCTTTTTCATTGGCTAAATATTTAATTTTTTTTTAGGTTTTGCGGTTCTCACAGGTGCCTCATTTGCACAGTGTGAACACCTCGCAGGTGGCTTAAGGCCCACCTGCGAGAACGCATCATTCTCGCAGGTCCTGTATGGGCTGCCTGCGAGAATGCTAATGCGCATATAGGGTTCAAAAAACAACTTAGAACAAAAGTTTTAACCAATGAAATCAAACATTTAAACCATGAAAATGTCAAGAATGATTGGCTTACCTTAATGCTGCAGACGACTCGTCAAATGATCTCTTGTAGCTCCCGCAAATCGACGCCAAATTCGGAGGGTAAAAAGGGGGTTTTGGAGCTCAATAGTGGAAATGTGAAATGATATGGTAAAAATGGTTATTTACTCATTTAAATTACTTTTTACTATGTCATTTTGGGTTTTTATGCTTATTTATTGATTAAACCTAATCACTAATATCAAGATGAGTGTAATGACTTGCAAGTGTGATGACGTTGATAATTAAACACAAGGGTATGGACATATTTTTCTTCGTTATGGTGTGTTTTCGATTGTTTTTCATGGTTTTTACATAAAACCTCGAGCGTCGTTTTTGTCTGTTCTTACGCTCATAAATATCTGAGAACGTGATCGAGCATAGTTTTATCACTTTTTTGGGCTCAACAAGGTTATATGAAAAAGGAACCCCCCTGGAGTCCTCTTTAAGCTCTTTTTAGACTCTCTAAACATGAAAAGATCGCCGAGCAACCTTGCTATTTTCACGCTCGCTAAAGTATTTGAAATACACGTCTGGTGAACGATAATTTATCTCTTTTTTGGTCTCATCCAGACTATGTTACGAAAAAGGAACTGAGAGAGTTCTCTTTTAAGTGTTTTTCCAAACTCTATAATCTTGAAAAACCTTCGAGTTTTCTATCTCTGGACTCGTTAAACAAACATTGACAGACCTGTGATGGGACCGAACCACTCCTTCTTAGGGTTCGTTAAATATACTCCGAGGGACTCATCCGAAGGATGAGCTTATATCAACAAGCATATGTGATCCTCTTCAAGCTTGTGTAAAAATAAAGAGGTACTTGCCAGAAATGGTGGGGGAAAATTTGGGAAAGGGATATGTTTCATCTTCGTATTGGTTGGCCATAAGCATCGCTCTTGAACATGACACCCCCTATTCATCACATTTGAAGTCGGTTTAGGAAATCCATTTGTCACTCTTTCGATTGATTACAAGGTCATTTCATGTGTCGTCTTTGAGTCAATGCTGCCAAATCATCGGTCGTGTCGCTCATATGTTCAAGAGAAGTCCATCTGAAACCTATATTGAGTCGGCCATTTGCAGTTATCCATTCTCTCCGTGTCGACCTTCCCTGTGTCCAGTCCAATTTGCAAAATACTTTGTTTCACTTTCAAAATCTGTTACTCATTTCGTGTCATTGATGGGGGATACATCAAGGCCCTCCTGTGATGAGTTTTGTTCCGTCGAATTCAGCTCATTCTCCGGAATCAAGACTTAGAAATTATTTAGTACCTTGGAGCTTGCATGCCTCAATGGCAGGTTTCCTCGCTTTCGACAGTGGGTTTACATCATTGACCCCTGATCGAAAGATTCCATCAGATGTTCAACATCAACTCATTTATTCACACTCGATGGATTGTACTATGGTACCTTGGGAGTCATTGACATCAATGGTGATTTCCCTCGCACTTGTTAACAGTTTCATCAATGACCGGTAATCAAGTGGTTTCTACCATGTTCGACTTCAACACATGTAATCACATGGTTAGATTCGTACCTTGGGCGACGAGATTGAAGACCCTGGATATTATCTTTGTGATCCAGGTTGCGCGATGGAGCATGTATAATTTGCGACACATAGATCCACTGTGTATGTTTCGTGGCTATGTCGTCTTGATTTGCAATTTCTCGCATAGATCCACAGTGTATTCCGGTGGCTATGCTATATATTTTGACGACATGGATCCACAGTGTATGATTGGTGG
>JASDQU010401391.1:0-10809 GCA_032191745.1 Picea mariana | reverse complement strand
AGGATCCATGGAAGGGAGAAAATCGACCTCAGTAGGATGGACATGGATGGGTGTATCAACTGGAGGTCTGACTGGGGGAAGCTCAGCCTTAGGAGGATGGTCAAGGATGGGTAGTTTCCTACCCCTGCCCTCATACCAGGGGGCACCCCTTTTATCCTTATCCCTCAGGCGAGACATGTCAAAAGCCAAGGACGGTCTTGCAAGTCTCAGAGCCAAATGAAGATTGCACTAGAGGGGAGGCGAATTGTGAGAAGAAGCTCAAGAATGAATAATTAAGTTTGCAAAGGAGTGAGAGTAATTCCTGTGTGAAGGGGTGGAAGTGACCAGTGAAAAGCCATGCGTAGCACCATGAAGTTGCCTGCATTCCAGATCTTTCGACTCGTGTGAGTGAAGGTCCGCATCAGAGGATTGTAAGGTGGTGATAGCATGATTACATACATGAGGTGATGAAGAGGGTGGGATGGGACTGGTTGGGCGCTAGGTGGCTGGCCGCCTAGCTAGGTGGCCTCCCCGTGGATTGGTCGCTTGTTGATATAAAAAACACCCCATATGGGGACCCTTACAATTCTTAAATGAATTACGCCTTACTTAATTCCTAGTTGAGTTCATAAATAGAAATTTCTAAAGGAAAGATTCCTTACTAAGTTAGACATTCAACTTTTTCTTTAAGTTTCCCCTTTTCTTTAAGTTTCCCTTTTTCTTTAAGTTTCTTTTTTCTTTTAAGTTTCCCCTTTTTTCCTTTTTAACTAAAAACATCAATTTAGCAAGTGTAGATAAAAACAACCATTTACCCTTTTTCCTTTTTAACTAAAATCAATATAGCAAGTGTAGATAAAAACAACCATTTACCCATTTAATAAATTTATTCCTCCATTATAATTTTTTTACTTTAATAATTAAGTTTGATTTCTTACCCCCCTTCTTGTTACATGTTTATTTAGTTTTTCTTTATCCACATGTTATACTTAGACCTGGGTTTTAATTTCACTAGGTTGGGTGGCAATTTTTAAGGGAAAAATTCTTATTAAACTTTACTTATCACACCATTCATTTTAAGACCAACAAGGTCCTAAGGAGGCATAAATTTCTAGGCACTAGGTTTATTAACTTATCATAGTTAAAATCGCGATGTTCCCTTCATGACGCACTACATGCTCCAAGGGTGCCACTTGCCTCCTTCTGTTTTATTTGTGTGACATGCCCTTCAAGATTCACTACATGCTCAAAGGGTGCCACTTGCCTCTTTCTGTTTTCTTTGCGTGACATGCCCTTCAAGACACACTACGTGCTCCAAGGGTGCCACTTGCCTCTTGACTGAATTTGGTAGACATCAAACCCCTGTAGTCAATACTCCACCAGGTGATCTAGTGGGAGACTAAGCTCCCCTAAGGAATAAGGCCTCTTTTTTATTGCATGCCCCTTAGATTTATTGTGAGTGACTATCATAGTCTTCCCTCACGACATCGTGGGTATTCTAGAAATAGGTAATCGTTAACCTATAGTTCGAGCCACGATGGGAGTGCTAGTAGGTTGTGGCAGGGCTACTGCCACACCTCTCCCTCAATGTCTATGGTTGTCCTGCGTGACCCCTCTAATCCAAGTGTGAGTCTGGTCGACAAGCTATCGTCAGCCTGCATCCATCATTGAATCGAGTGAGAAATAATAATCAATCATCATAAGTTCTAATCGTATGTACATATTGTTGAGATTCAACAAGAAGATCCTAGTGAAAATTATGCACCTACACTAGGATGGATCCTTGGGTTATTTTTAGGTGGAAGTATATTTTTAGATGATGAGAAAATTCTATATATAGATGATGTCTATTTATATTTGGTGAGAAAATTCTATTTATAGATGTATGTTCACTATTATTATCCCTTAATAATAGTTGGACAATAAATATTAGTCTATTCTCAATGAACACTTGGAAATAGTTATTTGAAGTGGAAAATTAGTTAGCTATAGGAAATTCAAGTTCAAAGTTTGGTTGGTGGGACATGCAAATCGAATTAGTTGTAACTGAGTGATTCAATGTTGTAATAGAGTTGGATGTGTAGTTATGTGAGTTGTGAAGTAGTTTAACTCAGTTATGTGAGTTAATCTCAGTTGTACTAGTTGTAACTGAACTTACACAAGTGAGATATTAGTGAATTAATTATTAATTAATTCAAAATCAGTGATCTCACATGGAACTGAAGATTTACCACTGTTAACTACATGCATGTTAGATCCAGTGGAGACCCAGTTGAGATAACATGTGAAAGGGACAGTTTGACTATCAATTGTGACATTAGTAAGTGCAATCATGCAACCACACACACATTGGATGTGCTCATGAGGAATGCGCAACCTAGGTAAGAGGAATTCATTCATTGCATGGATTTTCCATTAGCACGGATTGCGCAGAGGAGGCAGGTTGTTTGGAAGCAGTAAATTGGCACATGAATTTGTCAATTTTTGTATGACAATGTGAGATGATTGTTGAGTCTCTATTTTGACATGTATAATGCCCTATATTACCTTGTATCCAAGACTTTTTGCCTATGTTATAAGCCCATACTTGACTGTTTACTCCCAAACACATACCTAATGACCTAGTTCATGTTCACAAGAGGTAATTGATGATTTAAAGCATGTTTTGTTTAACTTTCTTGGATTAATTCAATTAAAGTCTTCTATCTTGTATAATCCTAATAGTTTGACTCATGAGCAGCTTATTCCGGTATCTTAGCATTTTGGTACTACAAGTCATCGTGCAATTCGGTACCAGCCTATTCTGGTACCAACCTGTGTGTATTCCGATACTAAACAACTACCTACAGGATTCTGGTACCAGCATTCCGGTACTATATTTTCTCCTTGATTTCTGGGATGATGACGATGAATCTCAAAATTTAGGGATGTGGGTTCTGTCTAGACATTTGTTTTGATGCCGAATCATGGACCAAAATCTACATATATCACACATGTGGAACTCCATCTCAGGGGGAACAATTCAGTCTAAAATCATTAAATATTTCTAAACTGTCATATTACGCCTTGATTTTCGTCCATATGGAAGAGTATATTACGAAACTATCCAATGGGTTTTTAGAAACGATAGCCATCTACAAAACCCAGAATAGTTTCTCATGATTCATAACTGATAGACGAATATTGAAGGATCGTTAACTCGAATTTGTAATATTTGGTGAAAAACCCAGATTTTGTGCATAAACAGTTTGAACGAATTTTGAGTTGGGGGATTTTTTCTGAGATATCCCCATTGAATTTCCTTGTATGAATATGAAGGAAGGAGTACTTAGAGAGGAGGAATTACTATGATGTAATATTGGTTCTTGGGAGAGCTTGAATATATTGTTATGCTAAGAAACTGAGTTTTGAATTACTGTATACCTGTCAATTGAAGGAATATGAAGTCCATCCTTTGAAATTCCTGGATATGATTAAAGTGTGTGTTCTGTAATCTCCTAGAGCTACCTAGTTGGTACAGCAAGGGTACACCACCCCAACCAAGGTAAGTCTCCTTGTATTTGTTTATGTGTGTCTGGGTAGATGTTCATGATTGTTAGATAGGCAATTATCATTTTCTGAGTTTAGAAGTTTTAATATTTGTGTTGTGTGAAGTAAATGTAGGAACAACCAAGCTCCATATCTCACCTACATGCACCAAGAATGGAGTGTCTTGTGTAATGTTGCCTGTGTAGGGATAGATTTTCTTCTAGAATTGATTAAGTTATGAGTGATTGCCTTTTTACTGTGTGCATAAAGTTTATTACAGTTTACTGTTGAAATTAGTTGCTACATGGGATAAAGTCATAGCCCATCTCTATATTTCATGAGCCTATAATGAGCAGATCCATCCCCTAAACAAGAATTCTGAATTAAACATTTGTTGATCAGTTTTTCTTTCTAAATTTTGAATTGTATGTGTGGAGTGTTATTTGAAAGGTGTGAAACAGAGTATTTTGTTATTGAATGTTTTTTCTTTATGCTATACTCATCAGACATAGGAACCTATCTGTTATCAACACATATAGTGCATCAACTCTATTGATTACGAATCTTGGTTGATAATTTATGTTTGGTAATATATTATGCAAATAATTGCACCAACATTTTGGCGCCATTGTTGGGAAGTTGTAAACGGTAATAGGTAGTATTTGAATTAGATTTTGGACTGGTTTTATGGATAACGTAAGGGCGGAGAGAAGATAGTAAGATGTGTGGGAAGAGCCCATGCATCCACTTTAGTGGAGTTGCTCCAAAGTTAGGTTGTCCTCTTCCTTTAATGCATAAGTGTTTTTCGTTTAATGGAAGTATGTTTTTATTTATGCAAATTTAGTTTTATTTATGATGATCTAACTTGTGCAAACAAATAACCCACTGACAGCAGAGTCCCAGTAATGCAAAGAGTTCAAGTTTGGTGTGTTATATTTTTGCAAATAGTTTTAAAATTTAGATCTTTAATGATAAATCATTTTTGGGATGTTGTAAGAACCCCCGAGTACTAAAGTTGTGTTGTGAGACAGGGATCATCAACCAACTAGAGTAATTCAAGGATGATCAAGATATTGAAGAATGTCCCTCCAAGAAATTTCTCACATTCTAGAAACAACTGGGATATCCACCTCTCAGGAAGAGCATATATTGACATTCATCCAAGAATTTAGTTGTCTCTCCACAAGAAGATTTAGAAGTCCCTTCGGATTCCTATTGTCAATTTGTTGAGAAGACTCAAGAATCATGGATAGAATGCAATGGAGAGAAACCATTGGAACCTAAGATTGAGGAGTTATTAGCATGTCTCTCAGCAGATCATGCATGTACCCCAGAGACCAATCAGCTTGAACAAGATACTCTGTGTGGCATGGAAAAGGAAGACATGATGTGTGACCTAAACAAATAAGAGAAACACAAATATAGTGATCCTATTGAAATATGGTTTCAATTAGTTATTAGGTCACATCACTCTTTTATTTTTCATTATTTATTGATCTCATCATCAAAGCAACTAGCCCTTCATACTCTGGTATGCATTAAATTTTATATTTTAAAACCGAGTATGGATATATTTGTAACCCTATTGCGCACATGGCTTCATTGGAAGTATTCCTATACTTGAAGGACATTTTCTCTTGTTCAATTAGAGTAGGATAGGTAAATAAATAAATAAATGTTGCAATGCAACATGTCTTTCATACTTTTTATAAATGGGAATGTCAAAAGATAATAAGAAGTCGGTTTAAGATCTTTCATTCCTATAGTAGATTTCTTTCTAAAAGTTATGATAATTTTGTTTGGTATCTTATGAGAAGGGAATCTCTTCATCCTCCAAATTCAAACATAATACTGGAAGGGTTTCAAAAGAAGATAAGACATCATTGTCAATGGAGGATAACATTTAAGAGAGTTCTTCACGACCTATTTCTTCAAATTTCTTCTTTTTCCTTAAGTTGTTAAAAATGATGCATTCGTGCTTTAACATTACCTATCTATTTTAAGACCACTATTTCACAAGGATGATCAATTCAATGATCTTTTTAATAGAAGTTGAAATTGAATGATAATTCCAAACTATTTTGTTCATAGCTAATAATTCAACTTTTGACATTTTCCCTAAATTTATGTTTGTAAGTATGAATAAGAATCTAGTTTTAATTAGTGCTATTGGTTTGCTTTTAGTATATTTTAGCAACCCTTTGAGAAACCCTTTTTTAGCATCTCACAATGTTTTCATGAGGCCATGTAAACCTCAAGCATGGGGGAGTGGTTGTTGAGACAATAGTAGTTAGGATTATTATTTTTGTAATAAAAAGGAAGTGCCAACAAGAGAAGTGATCAGTCTGGTTCCAAAAGAGGAGGGTTCTAAATCTTAACATATGTTCATCCAATTACAAAATACCCTCTTCTCACAGATCTTGGAGCCCAGTCACCAAATTCTTTTGCATTATTCTAATGCAAACCTGGAGTTTTTACATCTAGTGTTGGTATTTGTTCCATCTACATGGTTTTTCAGTTGAATCAGATCACAGGTCCTCTTCCAGAACACCAAAACACACTAGCTACTTATACAAGGTGCAGCCTATGAAATTTTCAAAAGCACTACTGCCAAGTGATCTGGTACTGGTAATAAGGTGACTGGTAGCTCTAATCATATTTTCAAGTTGTTGCTCGATTTTAGTACTAGGATATATAGATTCAACATTTTTTCATTTTATTAAAGAAATTAGATTGATTATGCATTAAACATATGGTTACTCTCGAATCATGACTCACCGCCTACCCCGAACTTCTGTAAAATCCTTGTCTACATTTCTGTATAAATAAAAAATCCCTATTTCTCGAAATGTTGAGAGTACGAGGTAATTGTGTCTCTCACAGGATCGAAATCATGCCTTTCTGTCTATTTGGTAAAGAAACCTCATAATCCCCTGATTCACTATCATGCCATATGAATGACTCGAGCCACATCCCTTGAATATGGTCTAATACCAACTCTCCTATGAGTCAGTAAGTCATTAATGGATTCAACCTATCTTACTGTGTCATCATTACCATGGATGTGATCATAGTAAACTGAATCTCCATTTATAAACGCTCCTCTGGATGGCTCTTCCATCCAGATGAGTGTTATTTACCACTTTACTATCACATTAACTGCAATCACACTGTCATCTCATTCCTTCATATCTTTTGCATATTTATCCCCTTTTGACACTCCATCACGATCTGTGTTGATCTGGTACTTTATCACGATCTGTGCCAATCCAGTGCCCAACCCTCAATCCTCTGTCCATGCCTCATATACCCTAAAGAATCATTTTAAGATATCATGGGGGTCGACAGGCATGAGTCCATATTTCAATTATATAGGGAAACAACAGAATATCAAGGTTGCAAGGAAAAAGATGAATAGGTTGGTTGGGTGCCATTTTTGGAAAAGTTTAAAGGCCATCATGAAGGAGGGCCATAAATTGATGGATAAGTTTAAATAATATGGTGAGAGGAGTGAAATCATCTTCCAAGAAACCTAAAACTAGACTTCATCACCATGGCTTAATAAAACTTTTGGTTGTTCATGCCTTAAGGACACAAGGTGGTAGTTGGAAACAACTACTCCAACAAAATTTTGGTGAGGAAGGAATGTCTAAATATATAGAGGAATAGGAAGCAAGAATACACAGTGAAGGATCAAGAAAAAAAGATAAAGAAAGACAGGAGGAAGGCATCAAGGGATAAAGAAGGAAGTCACTGTTACACCCAACTCATCCCGACCTATTGAGGGATTGGAGAAAGGAAAGTTTGTTATAGGGAAGCTTGCTACATCCAGAAAGAAGGAAGCCACCCAATCTCAGAAATTAAGTCCTATCTTTATTTCAAAAGGTAAAATATAGAAGAAATTCTCTTGTTTAGGGGAACGATCAGACAATGCTCCTAAAGCAACCATTGAGTTATCACCTGATCATGCCATCCACACAGAGAACCCTACAACTTCTAGTTTCAGAAACATGCTCCATTACTGATATGATACTAATGCCAGGTGATATGATATTTGTCCTGTTCTTAACATCATTTTCACTTTAGGTAATTGGAGGTATGGAATAATCTTTTCATGTTCTTTTTATCAAGGATCATTTAAGTATTGTGTTGAATTTTTTTTAGGCTCATGTGCATCCTCCTCCTACATTTATACACTCAACCCTAAATGAATCATCCTTGCTATCATTTAGGAAGATATTTCCACATTTAGCTCGATATGATAATGGGTGCACTTGTCTTATTACTTCATCTTTTTGAAAAAGTGATTTCTAATTGAAATATCCATTGAAAAGTGGTGACACCATTAAGTATAATACTAACCTAGTTGATTCAACAAGTTCTAATCCAAGTTTATCCTTTCAAGTTTATCTTGGACGTATTGATGAAAACCTCATGTGGTGGACCACCCTTGCAAAACCTCAATGAACTTTCATGAGAACCCTAATAGGATTAACTGGAGGGACCTCTTAGTCATTATCCGATATGTTCCATTATACATTGAATAACTGAGATTTAAGTTGAATGTGGATGATGTCACCCTAGGGATAATTGCAAACGATTAATTATGTGCCTAATAAAACACTCTCATACCACCTGCCTTCCTTATACTCTAAAATTGTCAATGAGAAGTATACATAATTCTAAATCTTTTGAGTAATATAATTAAAAGGAAGTATAAGGAAGTACAAGTAAACCCGCCAGGGTACTGAATAGGCCTGCTGGCAGCGGGTCCATGCTTGTATGGTACTAAGGTAAACCCATCCGGGTACTGAATAGGCCTAATGGATGCGGGGCTATGCCAAGTAAAGGGAGTTGAAAAACATAAAGTGGCACACTTAAAACTGAACAAAAAACCCTTGGGTCTCATTCTGAAGAAATCATTAACAAAACAAGGCTAGGAGATGACATTTATATATCTCGAATGATGTTGTTAAGAACCTTCAAGTATCCACTTTAGTGTTCTATCTTTAAAATAAATAGGTTTGCATGAGAATTGGGACCCTCAGTATGTGTAATTCACCTTACCTAAGCAACAAGATCTTCATCTCTAAAAAATTGGATAAGAAATGAGTTAATCATCTTGGGATGTATTCTTTTATTTGTTCCTCTCTTCAAATGAGATCTAAATCTATGCTTCTATCGCTTTTGTTTTAAAGGTAATATAGGCAAGGGGGGGTAATTAGTCAAATTAATTTTGAAGACTCTTGGCCACTATCCTATAATCATATTAGATTCATATCCAGTCCATTCTCTTAACTATGATCAAAAATAGATTGGATAAGACTTATGTCAAATCACTACCAGATCTAATCTATTACCCATGACTCCCCTTTTCCATCATAAATACTTTTCCATGGGTAGTAATGTAAAGCATAGGACATGAAGTTTATATGTATAATAGGAACTTAAGGAGCTGAAGAAAGGTGGAACTTCAGGGAATGCTTGATCGAGTGAGGAGTATCATCAATTTTGAAATTTTGAAGATCATTGTTGCATGAGGACATGCAATGACTTAAGCATGGGGAAATGTTGAGTCTCTATTTTGACATGTATAATGCCCTATCTTACCTTGTATCTAATCCTTTTTTCCTATGTTATAAGCCCACACTTGACTGTTTACTCCCAAACACATACCTAATGACCTAGTTCATGTTCACAAGAGGTAATTGATGATTTAAAGCATGTTTTGTTTAACTTTCTTGAATTAATTTGATTAAAGTGTTCTATCTTATATAATCCTAATAGTTTGACTCATGAGAAGCTTATTCTGATATCTCAGCATTCTGGTACTACAAGTCATCATGCAATCCGGTACCAGCCTATTGTTATAACCCTAACTTGCACCAGACATACTTACCTGAAATTATAGAGACCTAACTTAATTAAATCCAAAATTTCGTACAATTAAACATATAATTCCTTTCTTTGCATAAATAATTCATTCACCATCGTCTAAGCATAAATATTCAACAAAAATTTAAAATTATTCCACAGCATGAAAATAACTCAGCAAATTCATAATTAAAATACCTCCTTCTGATGCTAATTCCCATTGCTCTGGTTGTCCTTTCTATGTTGCCTTGTCCAGCCTGATGCACTGACCAAACTCTGCCCAAACCGACTAACCACCCAGACAACTAGGAGTAGCCTGTCTGGCTCCCTAGCTCCAGGATACCAAAAGGAATCCTAGCCCCCATGCCCAAAACCCCCAACAACCCGGTGCCCCCAGCAATAGTTCACCAAAAATTCCCAATATCAAACTCCTCCAACCAGACAATATGCCACAGAACTCTATGCCACAGAAATACCGTCCTCCTCCAAAATGATTCCTCTCCACAAAATAATCCTCCCCTTTTCCCCATAGGACTCTTTCATCATATCCCCCCTTCACCGACTCTCCTCCCCTTCATTAATTTCCTTATTTCCTCCTTTATTACCTTATCTCCGTCATTAATTTCTTATCTTATCCTTAATTTAATGCTTCATTTCCCCCTCCATATGTAAAGTATTTAATTAAATAAATTAAAATTATTAAGCCCCTTTATTTCATTACACAGGCTTTAATGAGTCAATTGATTAATAAATAAGTAATTAATTAATATTATTAATACTAATCATTGTTTAACTAAAACCATATTAAGACAATTAATTATCGAATTAATTTTACTTAATAATCCCTATGCATCTATTTAACCAGGGTTGTTACATACACCCACCCTTCAAGAAACTTCGTCCCGAAGTTAAGGTATCTCATGGTACAAAGGAAAGGAAACATTGTTCACACATTCATAACAATTAACCGACACTATTAGTAGGTAAGTCAAGAAAAGTCATACATACTAGTGTATATGTACAAGAAATGCATGTGTAGCTAGTACATACAAGTCGCATGCATGTAATAATAATCAATAACTATCACCCTTTAGTAATTTATGTATGCATCCAATCCAATCGACAAGACTAGTCTTTTATAAAAGTCAATAAACCAGTCAAATGTTTTCTAAATCCTTTAATTACAATTATCTAGTTCAACATTTTTATTTAGACATCTGTGGTTTAGTTACATAATTATGAATATTCATATATACACATTTTTTTTTAGAAGGGAAAAACATTGAATTCCACCATCAGAAAAATCTTCATACTTTCTCAACTATTTCTACTCATCCTTCCTCCCTAACTTACTTCCATATTCAATCCTATCCTTCCTCTGTTGGACTATCTTGGAGTGTCAACTATATTTACCTAACTCCAAATAGAACC
>JASDQU010401388.1:0-10809 GCA_032191745.1 Picea mariana | reverse complement strand
AATTAATAGAAATCATGTATTACTGTATCTCTGTGTTTATGATTTCATCTCTTATATATTTTAGTTATATTACTAGATATACGCGATATCTCTGTGCAATTCTTTATTATATCTCCGCTCTCATTTCGTGCCAAAAATAATCCGGATCACTAAGGACATTGATAGATACCAAACTGAAATTTTTAAAATTGGAGGGCCTATCCTCATCCCTCACACACACAAGCTCTTCAAGTTAGCAGTCAAGCTGGGCTTCCCTAAAATCCTCATTGTTCCTATTTTTAAAAATGGGGATAGAAACATTCCCTCTAATTATAGGACCATTATGATTAGCCCGATTTTAGCCAAGCTTTATGGAATTATTTTCGAAAAGAAGATTAGTCTTTCACTAAAAATTCATGGTAAAAGAGCTAAAGGCCAGGCCTGGTTTAGGATATATCATTCAATTATGGACCATCATGTTACCTTTAGGATAATTGCAGAGGAGTTCCACAATACTACGACCAATATTTTTTGTTGCTTTCTTGACTTTAGAAAAGCTTTTGACATGATTCCTGGGAAAATCCTTTGGAATAGGTTGGAAGAGATAAACATGCCTTTTGATTTTAGGACTGCTACAATAAGGTTGTATGAGAATGTTATTTCCAAGTTTAATAACACTAAGGGTTGGTCGAAAGAGAGTAAATGCAATATTGGTTTCAAGCAAGGTTGTCCCTTGTCCCCTATCCTTTTTGGCATATTTATTGACAAGTTAGAAGATTTCTTGGAAGAAGCAGGTTTTGTCATCCCTACTTTCATTGGTATAGTCATCAACCTTCTTCTTTATGACGATGATATCATTCTTATTGTGAGGAGTCCCCTCGATCTTGAAAACCAAGTAAGAATCCTCAAGGAATTTTGCTCCAATATGGGTATGATTGTTAATAGTGACAAGACTAAGGTCATGATCATTAAATCTAGTAAGATCACTTATGATACCTTCGTATATGACAACAAAAACTTGGAGGAAGTGACTTCATAAAAATATCTTGGAATCGATATTCACCACAAGCTCAAGTGAAATTATAGCATTGAGAAAATGATTATCGGGGGATGGAAAACTTATTATGGGCTTGAAAACAATTGCAAATCAGTCGATCTTTAGATATGGGATAATAAGCAAGTCCTCTTTGAGAATCTTGTTACACATGTTATTCTTTATGGATGTGAAGTCTGGAGATGTAGTATCTCTTGTGAATCCTAGAGAAATATAGAGCAAATACAAAACCTTTTCATAACCTATAATCTTAAAATTAAAGGAAATACACCCTATCCCATCCTCCTCTTAGAGGCAAGACTTTCCTCCATCGAGAACATGACTATGACTATATACCTAATGTATAAGAATAAGTTAAACAACATGGAAGACAAGAGGCTTCCTAAAATTGCTTCAAAATCCAGTCGTAACCACCATCGAATCAAGCAAGGATGGCATAAATATGCCCAGTTGTGGCAGAGCTATTGGGGAATCATGGAAGACAACATTTTGCATAACATTTAGATATTATCAAAAATATCATCAAACCAAAATTTAAGGAGAAAATTTGGTGTGATAAAGAGTTAGGGGAAAAAAGTAAATTAAGGTATTATAAGGATGTAATCAACCCTAATATAGAATATCAAAATTATCTCTGTTTTTAAAAGTGTAAAGAAAAAAAGAAGCATTGCTAAGATAAGAACAAGTTCTCACGAGATCCATAGTGAAACTGAGTGTTGGTAAATTTCTAAAATGCCTTGAGATGAAAGAGTGTGTCACCTTTGTGACACTAAGAAGGATGATGATGAAAATCATTTTCTCTTAGATTGTCTAGCCTATACACAAATTAGATCTCAATTTCAAAATATTTGTCACACTACCAACCTTCCCAACATTTTAACTCAACAAAACTATGGTGATCTTGGAAAGGTTCTCTTAATGCTTTTCGAACATAGAAACAAAATTCTAAAGAACTGCAAGTAATCCCTTACCCTCTTAAGGTCTGATTGACCAATTCGGTCTCAGTGGACATTAATCATCATCATCATCATCATCATCATTCAACAAAAACCATGACACTTTAAATGAGTCCCGAGTGGTACATAAGGAATAAGGAATAGACTTACACTCTTTTCAAATCACTCTAGGTTTTGGGTGGTAAACCTATTTCCTTACATTTAAAAACACAAACTCTTAAGAGATGTTTTTTTAATCTTACAAAATTTATTAAGTTTTAACATAAATAATATTATTTTTATATCTCCCCAGATCAGTCACAGAGGGAGTGCATTGTTAACTATGGGACACCTCAAATCTAACCATAAAGAATGCACCGTTAATCTACCCATGTTAAAGGATAATGGAAAACAATTATTATTTTTATCATAAACAAATATTTTGTATATTTAATTTAGAATACATAAAACTTTTATTAACTATATATATATATATATATATATATATATATATATATAATTTCTTTTTTATTTTTAAATTTGAAATGAAATTTTCCATACATTTAATTTAATTAATTAATTTATTATTATCATTTTTAAAATAAAATTCTATATTTAAAAATAAATAAATAAAAATTATGTTGATGTATTAGTTATAAACTAAATTCACGCATATCACAATTATGTTAAACAAATTTGACTAAAGTCATCATTATGTTTAAAAATGAAAAGGGTAATGTTTTTTTACTTAATCACTATTTAGAAAGGGTATTCCTTAAAGTGTATGCTAGCCTTGGGTATTTTTAAGGAAATGATTTACACTTCAAAGTAAATTTGGGTATTTTTAAAGGAAGGCTTCAACTTCAGAATGGCTTCGAGGAAGCCTCTTATATTACATCTTGTCTCTTTTAATTATTAATATCATAAATTGTGTTTTTATTTTGTATTAGTATTTATCCTTTATCTATTATAACATATTATGACATTTTGTTAAGGTTATTTATTTTTTATATTGCAAATGTATAATATATTATAACATTTTATTAGGATTATTTATATATTATAACATTTTATTAGGATTATTTATTTTTTATATTGCAATGTATATAATATATACTTTATTTATTATTTTAGAATTAATTTATAAAAACAACTAAAAGATCAAGGCATTTATGTTATTCGAACATTAATATTGATTTTTTACATCAATTTAGGAGTAACTTGAATGATTATTAACACTATTGTGCAATCATACTTAAAAAAGAATTTGAATTTAACAAGGATAGCATAGTATAATCCTAAAACTTGTAAAAGCACCATATGGTTCAATGGATTTTATGCTTTTTAATTACTTTTGGTAAGAAATGATTATTATAATTATGGGAAATAGCTACATTAGTCTACAGAACTAAGAAAGGATATGTTGTTTTTGTTATTAAGGAAAGTTAATTGTTATTTTTGGGTATTAATTTGAAATGAAAATAAATTGATGTTTCTAGTAATTAGTTTGAAAGAAAATTGGGTGAGGGTAAGCTAATGATGGTCTCTTTTGACACATTTGATGCAATACAAATTTGAAAAAATAAACATCTCTCAATTTGCATTTATATTTTGAGATACCTACACAATGAATCTATATTTTGGTTAAGAAAATGAAATGTGGGAAATTGAATAACCTTTCCAAATACAAAATTTTCATTTATTAAATTTTTTCATAACCATATCAATTTTGATATTTTCTAATGTTGACATTTTTTCAGAGTATAAGGTATATGTCCATGTTATTGCACTGTTTGAGTACCTAAATAAATGAATCAATACATTAAAATTGATACACATGTAAAGGGCAAGGAATACTAGTGTGGAGCTATTTTTCCCCCAAAAAAGAATTGTTTTATATTTATTTTAAATTAATAAAATCAATGAACCCCAAAATTAATATGTCAAGGTTATAAGGTTGGTGTGGCATTTGAAGGTCTCAACATAATAAAAAATGTTTTTTTTTCATAATGTATTTTTTGAAATTGTTAAGGAATGAAAAAGTTACAAGAAATTTAACATTGAAAGACTATTTTTGCATCAATGAGTTATGTCACAAGAAAAATATATATATAAAATAATAATAATAAAATATATATTTTTTGTAATATATACAATTTTAAGGTCACTGCTTACCCAACCACCAAATTGATGTATAAGATCTTATGTGCAACAATTTGATTGCTTAAGTCTACACAGGTGTACATACACTAACCCCCTATGTTTATATGGAGAGGGCGAGGTGAATCAATATAAGTACAATTGATCATCTTTCACAATTTTACTTTTCAATCAAATAATGTATCCAATATACAATGAAGAGGAGAATAAGAAATACACAATGTACAATAGTTTTACATGGAAATCCATGGAATGCTTTTCTTATATAATAAAATGTTACATTCAAAGGAAGCTACAACTTCCAAGATTTTTCAGCACCAACTGGAGGGAGGCTCCAACCCCCTAGTTTACAAGCTCCAAACTTAAGGAAGCTACAACTCCCTATATTCTTTGGCTCCAACCAAAAGGAGGCTACAACCCCCTTTTCTTTCCCCTTCCTTCCACCCCTAAATATGTATATAAAATAATCAAATTATCAAACCATCATCATTAGACTGAGTACACCAACAACATAAATACCTGTGCCAATATCTTCAAGAGTACACCTCAAATCATGTGCCAAAGTATGTAATACTAGAGATCCTCACATGACAAGACTGAGAAACTGGAGAGGCCTTGCGTGATGAGGCTAGGACCACCCGTGAGGGCCTTGTGGGTCAATGTATACTCAACCAACGAGGAACTGCTCAGATAGGGATTTTCCCAAAACCCGTCTTGCACCTGCAACAATGAGTTTGACATCCTTCATACAACTCTACTACCAAACTTTCACTACGATATCACTTGCTTGGATGATAGAATGAGATTTTCTTGATATGTATTTATACTCTTCCAAAAAATTCCTTTACTTAACTTTTTAGGGCTGACCTGTAACTTCTTGTTTTCAATTCACATGATCATCTTCAAGAGAGCATATTTCCTCAACCATGAAGAGCCATGTGGCGTTCCACCTATCGTTGGAAATGGATTTATGAGGGCTATCAATGTATGGAGTTTCTACATGCATTTTCAATGTCCTTCATGTTCTTTTTCTTCAACCAATCTACGGGGCTTCTAAACTTCTTCTAGGGTTGACATCAATGACAACCAAATTTCCAACAATCTCCCCCTTTGTCATCGATGGAAACACTCATACTTTGTACTCCCTCTGTCATCATGCTCTTGATCTCCCCCTACCATCATGATCTTGATATTTCTCTCCCCATTTGACATCAATGGAAAAAGGCGATTCTTTTCTTTCGGGTTTCTCCCCCTGAACTGATGGTGCTTAATAGTAATTCTTCTTCCTTTTATCTCTTCTTATCATTTCCTTCCTTGGATCTCTCAACTTTCTTTCTTTCCTTTTTTTCTAGGATGTATATATTATTTAGTCTTCTTGTTGCTATTGCAACCAACTTACCTGAGTATTCTTCTCTGATTTCACATCTTCAAGAGTCAAACTTAAGATTGTATCCTTGATCACATATTTTACTAACACTGAGGAATTGTGCTTCAATTCTTCAACCAGTAAGACAACTAATGCTTTTACATTTTCACTTCCAAGTCTCACTAGACCTTTTCCAAGTATTTTGATAGAGGAGTCATTTCCAAATGCCACTTTTCCGCTTTTTCCTTTCTTTAGGTTGATGAATTTGTTTTGGTCCCTAGTCATGTGTGTTGAGAACCCACTGTCTATGTACCATTCTTCTTATTTATCTTTAGCGATCAATGCTAATTGACAGTTTTCCTTGTTTGGATTCTCTTTACTTTTCCATACTATAGTTGGCATAGGAGCATCTTCTGTCATATTTCTGCAATCTCGTGCTTTGTGACAAAGATTATTACACTTGTAGAATATAATATTTTCATCGATCAATGGATCAAATGGATTGTAATTTTTGTTGACATATTCATAACCACTTCCAGATCTATTGTTTACATGATTGTCCCTTGGATATCCATAATCATTTATGTTTCTCATATAGTTGTTTCTTTCATTGATTTTGCATTGAATTGCTTTGTGTTGCAAGTTTTTGCAAGTATAACAATAACGAAGAAAAATATTCTCATACCTGGTAGGAGGTGACCTTCTTGGTGTTTCTCACCTTCTAAATTCCGATATTTTGTTCCAACTCGAGGTGTCATGTTCCTTATGTTCTTCAATTTCCTCTTGATTTTTGATTCCACTTATTAAGGAATTTGCATAGTTTCTATAATTTATTTCATCTTTATTGTGTTCTTTATATGTGTCTATTGTCTTTGAATTGATATCATATCCAAGTCATGTCTTATCAGTAGGTAATCTCTAATTGCTAATAATTTCATCTAGATTTTTCTTCCAAAATTTTCCAACTTTTTCTATTGTCAACATCAACTCTTTTCTTGTGTGATTCGATTCGGATTTTAATTTCTCATAATATTCTAATTGCTCCTTCAAGATGTTAATTGTTTTTGCAAGCTCATGATTCTCTTCTTCACAATTTTCCAGTTCATTTCTTAGCTCTCTATTTTTGTTTCCAAGATTAGCATTTTCTTGTTAGACATGCTTCAAATTTTCAATATTCTCTTCATCTTCTTGTTCACTTTCTATGATGTCAATGCTTCCCCAGAAAGATTCTATGTTTGTTTCTTTGGTTTCTTCATCGAGATTTTTTTCATTTGTTTCAAAATTTTTGTGGTCATCATTTTGAGTTTCTTAAGTTATGAAGAGAAATTCCCTTACATCCATTTCTTCTCCATCACTTTCATCTAAAGAACTATTTTCTTCCTTGGAGTAAAGACTCTTTTTATTGTGGAAGATTATCTTTTCTTCAAAAGGACATCTCTTAGCATAGTCTCTTATTCTGCCACAATTGAAGTATTTAAAAGGTATCTTACCTTTGTATTTATTGGTTCTCCTTTTGAGCTTCCTTATGAAATGTCATTTTTCTTCATCTGATTCATCGCTTGGTATTTCTTTCTCCTTGTGTTCTTTGTTCTTTTTTTTCTTTGTGGCTTTAAAATATGCTTCTTTGTTTGACTATTCATTTTCTGTACCTATTCTCATTTCATATGTTGTGAGGGATCCATGTAATTCATCCATTTTCATCTTTTCCAAATCCATATTTTCTTCAATGGATGAGACCTTGGAATCATATCTCAAAGGAAGTGATCTCAAAAATTTCTATACAAACAAGGATTCATCAAGTTATTCTCTTAATCCTTTGATAGAATTGATGACTTCATCTACTATGAGTAGATAGGTCGCAATATCCTCCTTTTCATCCATTTTCAGATTTTCAAATTTTGCTCCGTCGTTAAAGTTTGACCTACTTGACTTTTGGATGGCCTTCATAAATATTTTCCAAGTTTATCCCATACGTCTTTAGTTGTGATGCATCTCATCACTTTGCCAAAAACAATTGTTGTCAATCCACTTAGGATAACATACCTAGACTTTGAATCACAACTAACTAATTTCTTCTCATTTGGATCTGTTGGAGCATCTTCCAAGATTTCATATCCATTGACAATTGAGAACCAAATATCTACTCCTAGAGTGTCAAGTAAGTTTTCATTATGTTTCTCTAGTATGAATAATTGTTTTACTCAAGTGGTGGAATCCCATTTGGAATGTGGCCTTCCATTTTTCCTCACAATCTTCCTTCTAGTGATTAGACTGTTCTGAAGGTAACATGCTCTGATACCAATTGTTGATACTAAGAGGAGGGGTGAATCAGTATATGGTGCTATTTATCACCTTTCACAATTTTACTTTTCAATCACATAATGTATCCAATATACAATGAAGAATAGAATAAGAAATACATAATTTACAATATATTTACGTGGAAATCCACATAATGTTTTTCATATATAATAAAATATTACATTCAAAGGAAGATACAACTTCCAAGATTTTCCAGTACCAACTGGAAGGAGGCTCAAACCCCCTAGTAAACAGGCTCCAGCATGAAGGAAGCTACAATTCCCTATATTCTCTGGATCCAACCTGAAGGAAGCTACAACTCCCTATATTCTTCAGCTCCAACCGGAAGGAAGATACAACTCCCTTTCCTTTCCCCTTCCTTCCACCCTTAAATATGTATAAAAAAATTCTATCAACTTATCAAACCATCATCATCATACTGAGTACAAAAACTCCATAAAAACCCATGCCAAGATCTACAAGAGTACACCTCAAATCATGTGCCAAGATATGTAATACTAGAGATTCTTGTGTGACAAGATTGAGCAACTGGTGGGGCCTCACATGACGAGGATAGGCCCACCCCCGAGGGCCTCATGGGACATTGTACACTCAACCAACAAGGGACTAATCAGATAGGTATTTTCTCGAAACCCTTCTCACACCTGCAATGATCCATATTATTTTGAGAACAACATGAAGACAAAAATATAACCGATATATAACAAGGAAATACACAGAGATAATGTGGAGAACACAAAAATATATTGAAAACCAACTTCTATTAATGAACAAGAAATAAAAACATTGTAGAACACAAAATGACAGAATGGGGTAGCCTATCTCTAAAAAGAAAGAGATTTTGGCTAGGCGTCATTCACAAAAAGATTTACATCACACTCCATTGCATTCTTCAAGGGCCTCCTTCACCTCAATTTTATATGAGAGAGTGAGAGGAGAAAAATTCCCATGATGCATGTGGGATAAATTGGACTAAGTCTATAAAATTCCATAGGCATGTAAAACACTACGACTTCTTGGGTGGTCACCCATCCCAGTACTACTCTATCCTGAGCGCACTCAAGTGCGAATTTCTAATGGGATTTGGTGTATTAATGGTATGTTGTAGGAATGTACATAAGACCACTAGGAAATCATTACATGATGTCTATAATTAACAAATGAAGATGACATTACATGACATTCCCCATCAAAAGGGTGAATATCATGGTTTATCAAAACCACAGACTCAAAATGGTGATTCAATGGAAAAGGTGGATGGCCACCCAGATCCATATGAATCATTCCTCCCCCCTTAGGAAGCATGATGATGCAATGTTTTCTTAGTCAAGTCAAGTTGCATGTGCATAGATTCCTAGAATAGTGAGTCAAAATTGTCCTTCATGCAACGTATAATGTAGACTCCAAATCATTTCCATATATCTTGAGAAGCAATGGTCCCCATTGCGTCAAGTTCCCTTGGTAGATGGGGATACTTCTTCTAAATTTGAAGCTTGGTGTGTTGCTTACTTTGCTGAAGAAGGTGTTTTTCTTAGCTTGTTGAAGGTTTTCATGAACCTATTGCTAGAGGGGTTGGATTTGTTCAACCAATCTAGCTACATGATCTACCTGAGTATGGGAGGACTCTGTCGGTGAATATGTAGCATGAAGAGTATGAATGGTTATGTTATAACCTTGCTTGACTGGGTAGTGTGGAGGCACCGCTGTAGGTGCAACAAGAACAACTTGGTACTCTTATACAATCTTGTCGATCTACTTCTTTTGGATCGAAAGGTATTGGGATGAGGCTACAGTGGTTGCAGTGTCCTTCTTTTCACCTTCTGAGTGGATTGTGAAGAGGCTACACTTTGCAGTATGAGAGATTACTTTGTGGCATTTTTCTGGTGGGATAATTGTTGGAACTACCTCTAGTATTATGTATAGCTGACCCCCCAAAGTAACAATGACGCTACGGGGTCAAGACACATAAACAACATGATGCCTCCACATATATGGTTGGCCTAATAGAACATCACAGACTTACATTGGGGAAAAATAACACAATACCTCATCCTTGAAGGGTTTGATGCCGTAGGATAGGCAACATTGTTAACTAACACGAAGATTTTGACCCTGGCGAAGCCACCCGATGTTGTATGATTGTGGGTGTGGTGTTGTGGGAAAATCCAACTGCTCGACAACCTCTGTTGAGATGATGTTCTTTGGCTTCCACTATCAACAATAAAATGAAGCGGCATCCCCTTCACCCACATATGTGAATGGAAGAATCGTTCCCCCTCCTCAAGATCCTCTTCTGGTTGGATTGTTGCAGTTATAACAATAGTAGTGGGTTCTGCGTCAATGATCTGTCTCATTTTATTATTTTCTGAATCAGGGTCCAAGTCGTGGTTCCACTCTTTTTCTTTGATATTGGCCACCAATCTTTGTATTGAGTGACATTCATGAATTTTTTACCAAGGGATGTTTTGGAACTCACACCACTTTCCAGTGTCTTTCTTAGACTTCTCGTTACCCTTCTTTGCCTGCATCTGGGACTAGCTCTCTTGATGTTGGTTTTCCTTGATCTGTCCTTCATTATGTGAGTCAGAGTTTTCTTTTCCATGTTTCTCCCACTTACTTTGTTGCTTGAATTTATTCTCAATTTTGAATGCATATCAATAAGAAACTCCCAGTGAGGATATGTCCAAGAAATCCATATATGTTTGGATGTACCTGTGTAGAACACTGCAGTACTTGAAAAAGAGGTTACTCTCGCAGGAAGTTAGTGAAAGATTCAACCTCGATGGGCAACCATTGAGGATTGAAGTAGAGGATATATACTTTTTTACTGGTCTATCACGTCGGGGATGTTATCACTCTGTAATTTTCCCAAGGCTGAAAGGCAATCACAGAGGTAACATCAGAACCACTTCGAGTCTTGGATCTAGCCCTCCAAGACTCAGAGAGGGATCTCTCTGTTTGATATAGCTTTGCTTTGATTTCAGATATTAGGC
>JASDQU010401385.1:0-10809 GCA_032191745.1 Picea mariana | reverse complement strand
TAGATAGATAGATAGATAGATATTTCAAGTTACATGGCCCAAGGAAAACCCTCGAGTACTTCCCCTCATTTTGAGGATGGTACTCAAGGAAAACCCTAGAATCTTCATGGCACAAGGTTGGTCAACAACAAGTCTCAAATTTATTACAATAATATACTCATTAAGAGATCAACATGTCACTTGTGGGAATTGAACCTGGGTGGGGAGGATAACAATCATTCCTCCCAGCCACTCGAGCTAAAACCAATTGACTACAAACAACATTGAAACAATGTGAAGCGCAAACAACATAATTGCGATGTTATAGGTGTTATATTTCGTCACATATAATGTTAACACAAAACGTGTATCAAAGAAGCAACACATAGGATGATGCTAATACAAGGAAAATTGAGGTGCACATCAAAATTTATAACACAAAATATGCATGGTGTGACCCTAATAAGATGAAAATTACAATGCCCCCAAAAGTGTTAACATTATATGTGTTGCCACTCGAGCTAAAACCAATTGACTACAAACAACATTGAAACAATGTGAAGCGCAAACAACATAATTGCGATGTTATAGGTGTTATATTTCATCACATATAATGTTAACACAAAATGTGTATCAAAGAAGCAACACATAGTATGATGCTAATACAAGGAAAAGTGAGGTGCACATCAAAATTTATAACACAAAATATGCATGGTGTGACCCTAATAAGATGAAAATTACAATGCCCCCAAAAGTGTTATGTGGTGTGTTGCAAAAACTTAAATTTTCACAACACTAGATACAATGCTAAGGTATTTTATTGTAGCAATTAAAGAGAACATGTCACCAAAGCCATATTTTATCACCATCAGAAACACACTTACAAACCATTTGTTTCACTACTTGCACACTTAGCCACTTTGGAGACATCATTTAATGTTAATGATTTTAATTGGGCATTCATGGTTGTCTTGATTTGATGGTACATTGATATATGCTTTATGGGTTCATGGCATTTCCCACTTTATATTGTGTTATTACACCTGTCTAAAGGCATTGTATATTGTAATTGTTTTTTTCTCAAATAATATTGATTTTCAATTTCTTTTCCAAAAAAAAATTTCTCGAATTTATATAACTTATAAATTCATTTACAGAGTAGGACAACGGTCTGATTAGACAATAGCACCAGCTGTCGAGGATTCGGGCATGTATTAAGCCACCAAAACACTAGACATTCCATACAAGTGAAAACGAGAATAAAAGCAGGAGAATTACAGACTGGCAGCCACAACCAATGTTCTTCTCCAGATCAGAAAACAGCACAAGCAGCTTCATTCAAAAATATTTAACGAGGTGATGGGACTCTCAATCCCTCTATCACAATGATAGATCGAGAGTCTCCCAACCACTTCAGATAGGGCCCGCTTGGAAAGTTTATCAGCTATCCTATTATACATGCGAGAAACATGCAGAAAATTGATATTGGAGAAGCGCTATAAAAGATCTCTCGATTTTTGCATCCAGCCTTCTAAATGGATGGAGTTGAGCTTGCACTTGTTTGAGATCCAGTCGATTATCACTCTCGAATCTCCCTGGACGTAGAGGTCGTCGATAGACCATATAGCGGCGAGGGTGAGCGTGGTCCAAAGGCCCAGGAGCTCAGCTTTTGTATTTGAACCCGGGCCATAGTTGATGAACCAATAAGTGATTCTGGACTAGTGTGTTTTGAAGAAGCCTCCGGCACCGCATCTGGACCCATTGGACTGTGCAGCTCCGTCAAAAAAGGCTAATGTGTGACCCTCAGCCAAATCTAAAAACATAGCACGAGGAGGGGGATCACTGGAAGTGATTTGTTTCCACTTGAATGAGGACAGCGTTTTGTAGAATACCCTTTGCAGTGATGGCATGGCGTCCTCAAAAAGCACACGATTCCTCTCCAACCATAATTGCCAACTGTAATGTACCACCAGGTTGTGAGGGGCCGATTTGGTGTTGAACCAACGAGTGAAAACATCAGTGATGGATGAGCCGCACCAAGGAACCTGGAGAGAAAAGAAATTGGAGGCCTGCTGCCATACGACTTTTGAAAACGGGCAATGTATCAGAAGATGAAGGAGGTCCTCAGGCCCAGATCTGCAGAGTGGGCAAATACTCGGCCCCACCCAGCCACATCTTTGCAAAGCAGCCCAGGTGAGCAGTTTATCTAAACCTGCCAACCATGCAAATAATTTTATTTTTAGTGGCAGTTGTAGCTTCCAGAGTTTGAGACTCCATGGCAAAACAGGACCAGCGATACGCTGTTTTTGGAGGGCCAAATATATATTTTTTACAGTGATTTTGCCAAATCCATCACCGTCGTCCCACATCAATACATTAGGCTCGGTCTTCAGGGAAATGTCGGCCCCTTTAAGAGCTGTAATATAATGAGTCCACTCCGATGCAAGTGGTTCACTAAGCCGTAGATCGCTGGGAGACAGCCAGTCATCTGTCAAAGTGGACGCACCCATTCTTAATCTAATCTGTGCGAGTGTAGATAAATTGCAAGCCCGGAGGTGAAGTCTCAATGCTGGAGAAAGGATGGAGCATTCTCTCAAGCCTAGAATACAGTCCCTGCCAATTTGAATCTCCAGTCCCTCCCCCGGCTTCCAGCAGAGCCAATGTAAAATCACAAAGGAAGAAGCCACTAAACCTTTCCAAAATGGAGAGGCTCTCACCGACTGGAGTGTAGGTTTGCGAAGCCAGTGAAGGAGCGAATTAGTGTCCAGGTATTTGTCACAGATAATTTTGTGCCAAATGCTGTCAGTTGAGACAGCTCTCCAAAAAGAGCTGGCCAAGAGGGCCACATTGAAAATGGATAAGTGTTTGAGGCCCCATCCCCCTTCACTCTTCGGTCTAGAAATTAACTGCCACTTACACAGATGCATACGGTTCTTGTCAGAATTCCCACCCCACAGGAACTTGAATACTAATCTGTGCAGGGAGATAACAATCTTAGAGGGGATCCGCTCCAACATCATCCAGTAGACAGCTAGGCTCTGGAGAACAGATTGAACCAGAATAAGCCTTCCACCTAATGACAGCCACTTATTGCACCAGAATTCTATTTTTTTTTTAAAAGAGGCCACCAGCCAGCCCCAGTCTCCAGAGGATGAGGCTCCCATCTTCAAGTGGAATCCCAAGTAGTTAAAGCCATCACCCAGATTCTTAAAAGAGAGAGGGATCGTGGCTTTGAGAAGAAGAAGTTCGGAATCTGAAACACCCCAGTGGTGAACTGATGACTTAGATGGATTAATGGATAATCCTGACACCAAGCAGAAGCGCTGAAGCACCTCAAGAATACAATGCCATTCAGCAGGGTCAGCCATGGACATGATAAGAACATCATCTACGAACATCAGATGGACCAGCTTAACAATTTTTGAAACCTTGATACCCGAAATTTTATGCTCGGAGAAGCTTCTTGAGAGGAGAATACTGAGTCCTTCCATAATCAAGATGAAGAGATATGGGGAGAGTGGACATCCCTGACGAAGTCCTCTCTCACTTTTGAAGAAATTAGTAGGATCCCCATTGATCAAAACAGCAATGTTGGCACTTGTAACGCAGGCAAGAGTCCAATTTATAAACCTGTCTCCAAATCCCACCGCGTGGAGGACCAGCCTCAAGAAGTCCCAGTCAATGCAATCGAAAGCTTTCTTTAAGTCCAGCTTCATGATTAGTGCCTTAAGGTTTTTCTGTTTGATACTGTGTAGGCATTCATGGGCAACTCCAATTGCATCGTGGATTCTTCTGCCCTTCAAAAAGCCTAATTGTTCCGCAGAGAGGCTCCTTTCAAGAAAGGGTTTAATTCTGTTGGAGATGACCTTCGATATAATCTTATAAATGAGATTACAAAGTGATATCGAACGGAAGTCGTTGAAGGATAAAGGGCTGTCGTCTTTTGGGATCAAAACCAAGAACGTTGAGTTAATACCACCAGTTATCTTACCTTTTAATCGGGTGTCCTCCACCATTTGAAGGAGCTCCTCTCCTATCAGATCAAAAAAGAAACAAAACAATTCTGAAGTCCAACCGTCTGGCCCTGGGCTTCGCTTAGTATTGAAATGAAAAAGGATGTCTTTGATCTCAGCGATAGTCACAGGCTTAAAGAGTGTATCGGCTTCAACGCTAGTGACCAAACGGGGGAACAGACCCGCGGTTGACCCTTTTCCTGTAGGTTGAGCGCTCCAGTAGCTTTAAATAAACCCGAAAAATGAGTGACAGCCTCTTGTTGTATGGTTGCATGTCCCTGAACCTCAGCACCACCATTATTGATACGCCAGATCCTTTTTTTATGCCTATTGTGGCTTGCAACTTTATGGAAGAACTTGGAGTTAGAATCTCCACTTTTTAACCAAGTAGCTCGACTCCGGAGCCTCCAAGCAAATTCTTCAGCCCTTAAGATGGAATCTCTGTTGCCTTCAAGTCGCTTTAATCTTTCTGACTCCTCCACCGACCAGGATGCATTAGGATATCTGTTGTTGAGTGTTGAAATCTCCGCTTCCAGAGTGAGTAAACGTTCCTGGTCTTCAATCTGCTGAAAATGGAACCAATGCTTGGACTTTGCCTTAAGAACCTTTAATTTCCACACTAATCTAGCCTGTGGATTGGTTTCAGAATTGAATATCGGGTCTGTCCAGGTCACATTAACAAGATCAATGTAGGCGGCCCTTGAAAGCCAGGAGTGATTAAACTTGAACGGAGAAGGCTTGGGGATTTCCGAAAGTCTAAGCTGTAGATAAATCGGAGCATGATCAGAGAAATAGGGGAATTCCACCCACGATGAGGCTCGTCCTGTAGTGGCCAATAAATTTGTTGTCACAAAAAAACGGTCCAGTCTTCTTTCAATGGCATTTGGACCGGTCCTACCATTCCACCAGGTAGGGGCTAGCACGGTCGGTCGAATGTCCAAGAGATTGTTTTTGGAAAATATCTCTTTGTAACGGGCTCCAGAAGGTTCTGGCATGTAGACACCACCCCATGATTCATCTACCTTAAAAATAAGGTTCAGATCGCCTCCTAAAATGAGATTGTTCAATGAGAGAAGACCACATTCCTCAAGCTGTGTCCAAAAAGTCGATTTTTCTGTGCAGGGTCCATAAATATTGAGGAAAGCCAAATCCAAATTAGAGGCTAAACAGTAGCCCCGTAACAAAATACCTCCACACGACAAGGAGGGTTTTAGTGAAAGAAGGCTGGGGTCCCAGGCCACCAGCAAACCTCCGGATGTACCAAAGGAGCTCACCGCCACTGAGAACCAGGAAGGACGGAACTGGTGAATAAAATCTCTTGCATTGTGATCAGCTGTAAGAGTCTCTTGAAGGAAGATAAGATCTGGCTTGGAGCGTGCCAGTAATCTGCGGAGGGAGGCAGTCTTAAGGGTGCCTCCGATCCCTCTAATATTCAATGAGAGCACAATCATTTCTTTGATCGTGCCAAGGCCTTCGCTGCTCTAAGCGCCTTACTATCCAGAGAGGACATAGTTGAATCCGGTTGCTGGGTACTTTGGATCTCCTTCTTCTTCCTTGAACTTCGAGTTTGTAGAGGAGAAATTTCGATGGCAATACCCCAAGACCAAGCGAAGGATTTTTTCTCCCCTTGTTTTGAATTTGAAGTGCCAGCTTCGTCTGTGGTAGAAATGATTTCTTTGCCCCGAAATATAGGTAGTGGTGGAAAGGAAGTTAGGTATAAGGACGTAGGTGAAGTGGGCCTGTGCACATCCAGGATAGCCATTTCCTCCTCTTCCGGCTGGCTATAGCCAGGGAGCTCCCGTGAGTCTATATGTGCAATCGAGGGGGGAGAAGGTGAGTCGAGGTGCACCGGCAAGGTAGTAGAAAGGGGAAGAGAGGGGTCGGCAGTAGAAAAAGAGGTAGGAGAAAAGTTATCAGAGGAGGGAGTCGATCCGTGAGTGAAGGGGACAGTCGGTTCAGGAATGGAGCTAGGTTCGGGAAGGGAATGGGGATGGGGAGGGGGGGTCTCGTCGCCAGTGGGGTTGGAGAGCCAACTGAAGGAGTTGATAACTTCAATCTCTGATGCAGTGAGAGTATGGAATAGGGACGGGCAAAGGTTTTTAAGTTTTGTAACAGGTTTTTTGACCTGATCCAGATCGGGAGGAAGGCGAACAGGATTCTCATCCAGGTAAGCCAGGGAGGGATCGGCTTCAGTGTAGTCCGGTGGATTAAGTAGAAGCTCATCCTCTTCAGAACAGGGGCTCATAATCTTACCTGGGCAAGTGTGTCGAAGATGGCCCGTTTCACGACATATATTGCAGCGGAACGGGAGCCCAAGATAGTCTAGAGTCTGTCGGTGTGTTCGTCCACGCCATTCTATGTCCAGCTTGTTCAGCAATCCTGTAGTAATGTCGATTGCAACCAGAACCCTGCCCATAAGCCGCGATGGGCTCTTAAGAGACTGTGTATCAATGGAGATAAACTGGCCAAGAGCATTTCCAATAGCTCTTAAGGATCCTTCATTCCAAAGATGTAAAGGTAATCCCAGTAGAAGAACCCAGAGGTGTCGGATTTGAAAATAATCAGTGTCAGGGTTGAAAGCCAGTCTCCATCTCTTCAACATAATGTTGCTACCCCCGTAGGTCCAGAAGGAGGAGAGTAGCAGAGAGGCATCAGCAGGAGTCTTACACATAAAACAAATCCACCCTTTTTTAAGGAAGAGAACCTCCGGTGAGTAACCTAGAAGAGGTAGCCACGTTAGCTGGATCCACTCCTGCAAGGGTAGTCTGCTTAAACTCTTGTAAGATACTCGACCTACCAGTGCACTGGTCGACATTTTACAAAGGTCTTCCAGACCAACACCATCACCCAGCACTAAGTGCCTTGTGGATTTGGAAGGTTTCCACACTTTTCGTTTATGAGGAGTCCTAAAAGTAGGCAAGGGGACTTTTCTGGTGTCCAGTAGGGGATCTGGGATAGGTAAAGGTCTGAAAGGGCCAGTGTGTACCCCAGAGTTAGTAAGTGGAGGGGGAACAGATGCAAAAAGAGTTTCGGCGGGAACAGAGGGTGATGGAGGAATATTTAAACAGGAGGAACGAATTTTTTCATAAGCATCCACCTTATCAAATAGACCTGCCTGTTGCCAGATCAGCTCATCTGACTGGTTCATCAGGCAGTCTGTCTTGATATCCATTACCAAAGACACGGTGGGGGACCAGGTTCCCACCAAAGAACCAAAAACAACCGGTCGAGAATGAGAATGAGAAGGACAGTCAGGGGACTACAGAGCTGTAGCGCACTGGTTGGCTAGAAGACAAAACTGGACCACTTGGTGTTCCCTTCTACCAGTCAGACTGACTTTTAAAACTCATGGGATTTTCAATTTCAATTAGTTGTTTGAGATTGTATAAGGATTTCAAAAGTTTGTTAATTTTCTTTTATTAATTTTTATTTTTATAAAAATAAAAATATTTGTATTAATTTGTAAATTTTGAAATACATAATTTTATGTTGGTTGAGTACAATGAAATTACTATTTTTATCTGGTTTTAATAAGAATTGTCAGGTTTAAATATTCAATTTAAAAATTATAAAAAACAAAACTTTATAAAGATGACACCTGGTAATCACTTTTAACTTGTATTTAATGTCATTGTACTTACTTATTTAATAAAAAATACAACATTAAACTAGTTTATGTAAAAATCCAAATATACTTGTGTTCGTTCCTGCTACCCCACTACCCCATGAGACTAGGGGTCTTTCCTATGTCCTTGTTGGCCATTTCGTCGACTTCAGAATTATGTTGAAAAAATACATGATAGTATTGGACTTTAAGATTCTACAATGAGAGTCGAATACGGTCAATTAGAATCTTTAGATGAATATCCTTTGGTGAGGATTTAGAAACAATATATCTAATTGTATTTTTAGAGTACTCGACTATGTTGAAGCTGGAAATTTGGCGTTGTTTCACCAGTTGGATCCCTTGAAACACTGCATAAGCTTCGGCCTTGTTATTAGTGGCAATTTTTATGTTTCAATAGTAGACGAATTCTCCTGTGGGTCCGAACAGTACCTCGTACCTGTCTTTTCTGGATTTATTTGAAAATATAACAAATTAATAATAAATTAATTTAATTTAATTCAATAATGGTTGGTTTAATGATGGACAAAATTAATAATGTATTAATTTAATTTTGTTCAATAATAACCCACTTAATAATGGATATGATATTATTATACCTGCCGATAGGCATGGTATATAGCTTTGAGTTAGGCTTGACTTTCTATTAGTTCATGGTTGACCATAAAATATACACCTCTTTTTCCAAAGTTTTAAAAAATAATTATTTATTTTAAATTTTAAATTTCATTTATGTGATATCTTATTGGCCAAAAACTTTGAAGTCTTATTGTTGCCTTCACTTTCCCCAATGTTATTGTAATAAATATTTCTTGTATTTTTATATATATTATCAAAAGTTGGGGGCCCATCTTGTTAAATAAATAACCCTTTCTTTTTTGGCATGGACATGCATTTTTTATTTTTTTGGTTGTTCTCATTTAACCTTTTTCCTAGGCACATTTAAATAAAATAAAATAATATTTTGTAGGTAGGATTCAAATGGATGAAAATTGTACTTTTTCTTTCACAATCATTTGAAAGTTAAATTAAAATAAAATAATATAATATTTTGTACAATTCAAAATTGATGGCATTTGCATTTTTTTTTTCACAATTTTTTAAGGGTTAAACTTAAATATAAGTTTTATTTTTATATTACAAATTTTGAGTGTTAACCTTAAATATAAGTTTGAGAGTTTTACAATGTATAATCTAAATGTTTTATGAAATTGCTTTTTTTTTAAATCATTCAAAATAATGTGAAGGGATATTGGTTATTATATCTGCCGCTTGAGGTGGTATATAGTATTGGATATGCTATTGATCGTCTATTAGCTAGGGTTTGACCAAAATAATTTTGAGCATTTTTAAAGGTATAACATTACAATTTGATTTTTTTTATTATTTTAAAACATTTTTCTCAATTGTGATTCATTGTTCAAATGCATCTCTTATTGTCGCCGTTGCATAAGGATTTTCAACAGCTGCGGAAGGATCTTCAACGTCCTTTAATGAGATGACGCTTGCCTGCCATATTCAACAAATGAATTTGTTATTCATTTGGACACATGCGATGGATTCAATACAACTATTATTTTATTTTATTATACCCACATAGTGGCAGGTATACGTTGCCATGCAACCTTGTTATATTAAGAAGCTATAAGAAGTTAAAACGATTTTATTAATTTAATGTAATAATGTTAAATTGAAATTCATACTTTTTCACATTAAAAAATATTGTTGATTCTTTTATTTTGGGAAAAATGGAAATTTTCAAAAACTTATATTTAATAATTATAAATTTATAATAAATAATTATAAATTGAAAACGTGGTCCCAGGTAATATATTATTGTTTTGCTCGTGAATTTTGCGATCGTCTCTATTCCCCTATCCTTTTAACCCTCATTGTGTTGATTGTTGGTGCATAAGGGACTGAATTAGCCGCACAAGGAAGGAATCAATATCATCATCATATATGTATTCAATCAATCAAATATCAATCAATATGGTAATAAATCATCAATCCATATCAATAGGTTTTGAGAAGAATCTGATTTGGGAAGGGTTGTGAGTAACTTAGGAGAAAGGAAGAAAAGTGAGCTTTTTTTTCACCGCTAGGAATACTTTTAATATAAATCATAATTTGTTTTTAATTATTTAATATTAAAATTCAATTGTAAAAGCCTCCATTAATATTAATTGAAGATGGATGTGTATTTTTTTTCAATTAATAAGTTAATTAAATTTTTGATTTAATAATATTAAAATAATTTTAAATCTATTAATAAACTAAAATAAAAGTAGATTAAAATAAATGTTATTAAAATAAAATATTTTTATTTTAATTCATTTAAAAAATTAAAATTAAATTAATTAAAAACTAAATTTATTTTTACTTAATCATATATCTAATTAAATTGTGTTAGTTTTAATACATATTAAAAATATAACCAACATTATTTCAAATTAAATTAATTTATTTATGAAGATTTTAATTGGATGAGATAAAAACATATAACCATGTTAACAAAAGTTAATAAATCATGTCATCCCTCTATAAAGAAGAACATATTTCTTTTTTGACAAGATACCAAGAAGAACTCTTTATGTATTTGGGAAAATATATTTCAATTTAATCTATAATCATGTTATTGGCTATGAGTAGATTCTTACATTTTTATTTAAGATAAAACTAATTTTTTATTTAATAATTTATTAAAAAAAAATTTAAATAAAATTTAAATAATCTAAATTTTATTTTATTATTTTTAAAAATATTAATATATTTTATGTTAAAACATTAATATATTTTATTTTTAAATATAAAAATTATGCATCATAAAATGTATTATAATAATATATTGTATTTATTAATTCTTCTCTCCAACCCTTATAAGAAGGGGCATTAATAGATAAAATTTGTTGGGTGGAAGGGGGCTTTTATTTTTAAATATAAAAATTATGCATCATAAAATATATTATAATAATATATTGTATCTATTAATTTTTCTCTCCAACCCTCATAAGAAGGGGTATTAATAGATAAAATGTATTATAATAATATATTGTATCTATTAATTCCTCCCTCCAACCCTCATAAAAAGGGGCATTAATAGATAAAATTTGTTGGGTGGGAGGGGGACATTAATACATTTTCATATATTATTTTCATATATTAATACATTTTATCTAGGAGGGAGGGAGG